>JASSUY010029395.1:0-87520 GCA_032466535.1 Forpus xanthops
ATTGGTGGTAGCAGTAGTGATTTATGTTATACCTTAGTTACTAAACTGTTCTTATCTCAACCTGTGGGATTTGCATTTTTTTGATTCTCCTCCCCATCCCCCCGGGACTGAGGAAGAAAGAGGGGGGAGTGAGTGAGCAGAACTGTTTGAGAGCCTCAAACCACGACATCAGTCTTAATAGAAAGCTCCAGGGAGACCTTAGAACAGCTTTACAGTACCTAAAATAGGACCGACAAGAAAGCTGGAGAGGGGATTTTGATAAAGGCATGTAGTGATAGGACAAGGGGGAATGGCTTTAAACTGACAGAGGGGAGATTTAGATGGGATCTGAGGAAGAAGTTTTTCCCTGTGAGGGTGATGAGGCCCTGGCACAGGTTGCCCAGAGAAGCTGTGGCTGCCTCATCCCTGGCAGTGTTCAAGGCCAGGTTGGACAGGGCTTGCAGCTATGTGGTCTAGTGAAAGGTGTCTCTGCCTGTGGCAGGGGGGTTGGAACTGAGTGAGCTCTAAGGTCCCTTCCAACTCAAACCATTGTAGGATTCTATGGTAGCTTGTCAAATTTCCTTTCAGCAATTTTCATTGTTGATTCTGTAGTAGCTTGTCAAATTTCATCAGCTGTCCTGGCTGACATCATGTCTGTGTCGTTTCATGGATGGCAGTGCATGGGCAAGAGGTCACTTCATTGCAGTGCTGGTAGCAAAGCATTGTTACAGACCTGCAGACTCTGTCCTTCTTTTTCCCTGCCTTCCTCTCTGAAGACTGCCCTTGTTATACAAATCTCACTTCCACTTCAGACCTTTGATATCATGAAGACTTTTGCCTTTGTTCTACTCTACTCAACAAAACTTTTCTTGTCTCTTCTCTAATAAACCTCAATATGGGACTCAAAGCACTGCACAACTGTGCTGATCTTTTTCAGTCAGTGGAAGAGGGAGAAAATACGAAAAGCTTTTGTAATTGTGCATTTGATTTTGGTGTATTTCAAACTGTAGCATACCATGACTGAGCATATTCTTCCCGTTTTGAATGTTTTCCTGGATCAGTTTAGCAGACAGCATATGGGTAGCCATAAACCAAACCAAGGCTTGGTCCTGACAATTTTTTTTTGTCGGTGGAAGTCCTCAAAAAGAAAAAAAAAAAAAAAAAAAAAAAAAAAAAAAAGGCAAAAAGAAGAAAAAAAAAATCAGTATTGGTATAGTTGAAGACACTTTTCATTACAATAGTCTTAACTGAGGCTCCTCTGAGCATTATTTTCTTATGTAGTAGCCACTGGATTTGGCAAGTACTTTTCTCTTGATCTCTATTATGCAACTATTTTAAGCCACAAAATTAGTGGCTTGGCTGTAGCATGGACTAAGGTATTGTAGTGTTTAAGCCTCACCTGAAAACTAACCCTCATTTCCCAGCTATGACATTAAATCTTACATTTGTATTTGGTATTTATGATATCCACGAAAGGGAAGCCTTTTAAACTGAGTGCTTTGAAAAACTTATGTCAATAAAGACTTATGGAAAACTTGTTTGCAGTTGTGTGGAATTGGCTTTTGCCAGGGATTTGGGTGTTCCTGTCTCGTTTTTCATAGTTTTGGTACCTTCTTAGCAAAATCAAGAATGAAAACAGTAATAACAGAAATAATTTAGAGCTAGCATTTAGTTGGAGAAACACATTTTTCTCCTGTCTCTAATAGACTGATTAGCAAAATTTGTATCCAAGATGAACTTGTCTGATGTTTTTCAAAATACTCACTTTTAGTTTTAAACCCTCTCAGTTTCTGTGAGACTCTTGAATGTAATACAAGAGAATTAGGGAGGTCCATGACACTTTTGCAACCTTCTGCATGCCATTTATCTGTAAGAGTTTTTTTGGTGTTTTTTTTTAAGCAGTCATTGCTGCAGCTCGAAAGATAGAGAACCTCCAAATCATTATGGCAGGTAATCTTTTATATAAAGAGGATGTCTTAAGAACTTCTGCCTGTATCAACTGAATAAACCAATACACTCATCTTTCTGTATTTATTCTGGTGGGCAATATTTTTTCCTTACATATTGCTTTCTTTTATAAGTGGCTTAAAATAATTGATTGAATTCCAAATGTTTTTCTTCAATGAGTCAAGGAGCATCTAATTTCCTCACAGAATTTACTGAAGTGTATATCCAGCTGGGTAATGGAAAATAATGAGTTAGCAACATTTGAATTCTTTCTCTGCTGCACAAGTAGCTCTTACTGCCTACTTAAGTGCTGAGCCTAAGTGTAATTTTTTTTTAAGCATGATACTTCATTACACTTCTGTGGAAGATGTCTTCTTTTTTTTTTTTTTTTTAATGTGTCTTACACTGGATTCCCATTTCTGAAGGAGTGAACAGCATTAACTTTTGAAATAGGGCTTGTCTTTTCTCATACAAGCAGTTAAGAGTCTGCTAACTGAAGTGAAACAGCTGTGCTTTAGTATCCTGAAGGAAAAAAAAAAAAAAGCTGGTTATCTGCAGTAATTGTGTTATTCCGAAAGGTGTCATGTAAAGAGAATCCGTGAGTTCTTGATTCTTCCTTTTATGTCTGGTAGAAATGGGTTAGCTCTGGGGCCCTATTCGTGAAATACTCTTGGAGAATGAAAACATACAGCTAGCTGTGTGGGATATATGCATACCAAACATGGGTATTTTTGGCAGGAAACCTGGAATTAGTGTTTTCTTCGTAGACCTTGTATGGATAATGATGTCTAGCTGTGTAATGAAGATGTGTGCATATACCTTTTTAATTTTTACAAGGGCATCTAGGCATAGGACAAGGGGGAATGGCTTTAAACTGATAGAGGGGAGATTTAGATGAGATCTGAGGAGGAAGTTCTTTCCTGTGAGGATGCTGAAGGCCCTGGCACAGGCCCTGCCCAGAGAAGCTGTAGCTCCCCCTGCCCAGCAGTGTTCAAAGCTAGGCTGAACAGGGCTTGGAATAACCTGGTCTAGTGGAGGGTGTCCCTGCCTATGGCAGGGGGGTTGGAATGAGATGAGCTTTAAGGTCCCTTCCAACTCAAACCATTGTAGGATTTTATAATATGGTTCTATTTGCTATCATCTCCAGTCTTTTGTAAAGAAAAATGTATTATGTTAACTGTCTTTCCTTGCTTTCATAGAGATATCACACCCCACCTCAGTCACGATCATGTTCTGAATCTGATGATGATGAGAGCAGTGAGACCCCTCCTCACTGGAAGGAGGAAATGCAGAGATTACGAACATATAGACCACCTAGTGGAGAAAAGTGGAGTAAAGGCGATAAGTAAGATCCTTGCTACAAATTTAAAATGTCTTGGTTTTTTTACACAATCTTTAATAAATTGTGTGCATGTACTATGTCATTCATACCTGGAAAAAAAAAAATGAATGACTTTGTGCTTAACATGTTCGATTTAAGTTCCAAAAAATGAAAGTGGAAAACTTTCTTAAAACCTTTCTACTTTGCTAATGCAATGTTAGATAAGCACAAGCTGAAACGTTTCAGAAGTTGTTTGTGATGGTGTCATCTTGGATACTTATTTAAGAGTAATTAATTGGCCTGTCCAGTTTCCTGTTGCTTTCCCTAGAGTTAGTCATGTGCGATTTCCTTTAGCCTCAAACTCGTTTATGTGGTTTCTTTGAATATCAAGACAGAGAATCAAATCCACCAATCTTACACTGGTTTAGTTATGTTTTTTCTGCAATTGCAAACTCTGTGATGGAAGGCAGTTCTTCAGAATTTCTGATGACTTGATAATAAATAGGAGTTTATATCAAATTCTGATAGATAAAACAGGAAAACTGAAGAACCTTACATATAATTATTGCTGAATAATTTTATATACTGAGTGTTCGGTTTATTGCAGTATGGCATCATACCACCTAAAAGAATACCAAGTAAGATGTTTTATATTTAAATCTTTGAGTCCTTTTGTTTTAGATATCAAAGATCTGTAGTCTAGGGTAGTTAAAGCATTGAGTCTTTTCACACAGATGCTACAATATGCAAAATTTTCTGATGTTGGCTGATTCACTTGCTAGAGAGAAGTAGCTTTCTTGATAGTAATGTAATTCTGTGTCTTAAGGGTGTAACAAGCTCAGTTAAAACATAATTGTCTGGTAGTAAAGAGGGTGTGTGTTAATTTCTCTTAAACTTAATTACTTGTCTTGGAGGTGGGAAAGTACTTAATTTATCTGAAGTTTTTAAAGAATTTCTATTTGGTGTATTTGTTTATTTTCTAGATTGAGTGACCCATGTACAAGCAGATGGGATGAAAGAAGTGTGTCCCGGAGATCAAGATCTTGGTCACGTAACGGTTATTCTGATTTAAGTACTGTGAGATACTCTAGCCACCACAAAAAACACAGAAAAGATAAAAAAAAGATGAAACATAAAAAGAAATCTAAAAAGCAGAAGCATTTCAAGAAGCACAAGCAAACAAAAAAGAAGAAAACGTCCGCTTCATCAGATGTAGAGTCTTCTCATTCTTTCCTCAGGAGGACAAAATCATCTTGTGGTCGTGACAGGAAATCTCGTTCGTCTTCATCCTCTTCCAGACGTTCATCCAGGAGGGACTGGTCTAAATCTGATAAGGAAGACCAGAGCTCATCAACTTTATCAAGCAGAGGGACTCGATCATACTACAGGTCCAGATCTAGGTCTAAATCAAGATCCTACTCCCGAAGAAGCTCTAGATCAAGATCAGCCTCTAAATCATCATGTTCACGAAGTAGGTCAAGGTCAAGTTCTAACCCTAGGCATCAAAAGATAGTTTCCAGTTCTCCACGAAATATTTCAACACGATTAAATGAGACTAAGCTTACCAAGACTGCTGAGCCTGTAAGAGCAGTTATACTCCCAAGTGATAAAGTTGTCATACCACCAGTTGTCTCAGAAAACCTCCCTGTTATACCCTTAAGTGAGAGTCCACCGCCTTCAAGGTGGAAACCTGGGCAGAAACCATGGAAGCCGTCTTATGAGCGAATTCAGGAGATGAAAGCTAAAACAACACATTTAATACCCACACAAACTAATTACAGTTTAGTAGCTGTTAAAGAGGCTAATAATACTACTTCCTCATATCATAAGCGACAAAGGAGTTCAGATAGCGATCGAAGCTGTTATTCCAAATACCACAGTGATAGAAGCTCAGATAGTTGTCTGAGGTCAAGAAGCAGGTCTTCTCGAAGTAGGTCATACTCAAGATCTTATACAAGATCTAGAAGTCCATCTAGCTGTAGGACAAAATCTCGTTCTTCTGGCAGATCACCATCACTGAGTAAATACTGCAGTGACAGGTCAGGTTATAGTGAGTCAACATCTTACTCTTCCCTTAGTGATGATGACAGAAGCAAAAGAAAATCTGCATCAAGTGATCAGAAAGCTCGGCCTCTTAAACTGAGGCAAGAAACAAGCTCTGAAAGCACTGTCCCTTATAAGCGTACAAAAGACTATGATGAGTCTTCTCAGGGCTTAAAAGAGAGTGACAGTTCATCATCTTCAGACTACTCTACTGACAGTGAGCATTCTGCCAAAATTAAAGTAGTCCAAGAAAAAGAAGGCCGTTTTCAGTTAGAAAGAGGTACTCAGAAACAGGATAAAAATAGCTTAAGTTCTGAGCAAGGGGAGGAGGAACCCAAGTGCGAGCAGGATTCTGATGATGCTATAAAGAAAGCAGCTAAGGAGAAATGTTCTGAGCAGCCTAGAGGTGGTGGGAAAACTAAACAAAAATCCTATTCAGGTAGTAAATGGGACTCTGAATCAAATTCGGAAAAAGGAGAGGCAAGGTATAATAGGGGGGATTCCAGAGTCTCCTCTAGTAAAGAAGAAGGAGAGGCCACATCAGGATCTGATACAGAGATTAGTGTTACCAAAAGAATAAAAAAGCAGTCAAATTCTTCAGAAGGCTTTCTGGATTCCAATTGTACATGGAAGACAAGCAAGCAGTTATTATGTTCTGAATCTGACAGCTCTTGTTCTAGCTCAACAAACTTTAGAGGAAAGTCAAAAAGCCACAAATGTGGATCGAAAAAAGCTCTTAAAAAATCCCATTCAAAAAAAGCAAAAGAAAAATCAAAAGGGAAAAAGGAGAAGAAACACAAAGTTCAGAAAAGAAAAGAAATGTTTCATTGGCAGCCCCCCCTGGAGTTTGGTGAAGAAGATGATGATGAGATAAATGAAAAGCCGGTTACTAAGGATGATAAAGAAAAGCAGCTTAACAGGAACATAAAAGATAAAACCCAAGTTTATGACAAGGATGAAATAGTCAAAGATAAAACGAGAAATTTAACTGAAAAGCCTTCTGTGGATGAAAACCTTTTAAGTAAAAACACTACATGTGGTGCCTCACCAGATTGCAGTAACCTTAATAAAGATAGCATTGAAATGAATGCTTCAGACAATATCTTGAAATCAGAAATAAATGTGACCACTTGCAAAGACGAGATGAGGCAAGCTGAAGAAAGTAACCAGAATGGATTGCAAGATGTTATTGAGACAGATGACAACATGGAGATTTGTACTCCAGATCGTAACTCACCAGGGAATGTTGATGTATCTGTTTTGTCTCCTGTCATTCTCACTGCTAAACCTCAGGCTTTAGGTGCTAGTGCAAACAAAGATTTACAGGTTAAGACCCCTGAACAAGAGACTGTCAAACCAGGAAACAATGTTACAGACTTCATAAATATTAAAGAAGAAAAAGAAATGGAAATACAAGAAAATAATTCTGCACCTGTGTCTAGTGCTAAAGACTGTAGTTTAAAAAGTGAAATTACTGAAAATGCACAAAGCAATATGCTAGATAATAAATGGAAACCTTTGCAAGGTGTTGCTAACTTACAGCCAACCACAATTAGTACTGCTGCTGAAGTTAAGAACACAGCTTCAGCACCAGAGCCTAAACCAGCAGGTTTAAGAATTGAAATAAAAGCTAAAAATAAAGTAAGGCCTGGATCTCTGTTTGATGAAGTTAGAAAAACAGCACGGCTAAATCGAAGGCCAAGGAACCAAGAAAGTTCCAGTGAGGAAGAGTCTCCAAGTAGAGATGATAATAGCCCATCCAGGAGTCTCAGTAGGTCACGAAGTAAATCTGAATCTAAATCCAGACGCAGAACAAGGTCCATATCTTACAGTCACTCAAGAAGTCGTTCACGAAGTTCTACATCTTCATATCGGTAAGTTTGTGCTGCTCCCACAGCTTAAAGTGAAAGCTCTGATATTTTGAAGTCATGTTTTTCTTCTTCAACTATGTCACTTATCAAAAATGAATAAATATCTAGCTTAAAAGGTGAAGCTTTATAATGCTCTTCTCTTCCGTTACATTCTATTTTGTGCTTTTCAAAGTTGTTCATTCGTTGTAGATCAAGAAGCTATACAAGAAGCCGAAGCAGAGGATGGTATAGTAGAGATAGGTCAAGAAGTCGAAGTAGTTCTTACCACAGTTACAAGAGCCATAGGTAAGTTTCTCTAACTGGGGACAGTGTTAGGATGTATTACAAAGCAGGCACAGCAGTCTGACGCCTCAGTCTGTGAGCCTGGCTATACACTTGGCTATGCATACTACAGTCTCAAGTAACTTCTTGAAATGTGCAGGTTAGAATAGTTGGATTTCAGAACTTCCTGTTACTGAAAAATAATATTGTCTAATGTTTTGTAGTATGGATAAGGAATTCTGAGCAAAACATATTCCTTGCCTCTTGCTGTCCCCTCCCCCCTCTCTCTTCAGCACTTGTTTCTGATTAACTAAAACATTTCTGGTTTTTTGTTTTTGTCAGTCGAACCTATAGTAGAAGTAGATCCAGAAGTAGTTCTTATGATCATCATAGTCGATCCAGGTATGGATTATAGCTTTATAAAACCCGTATTATACTTCTAGACAAACTCTGCAGTAAATGTGCATATTATAAAAAAAAAAAAAAAAAAGAGTACCTCTTTATCTATGGTATTTACATTTTATAGTATCATGATAGCACCTTGAATCAAAGCAAAATCAAGATCAGATATGTTTAAAAGCTGAAAATAACAAAATCATCTTGGCATTGCAGTTATAGGTGATACAAGATAAGTAATAGTGAACACATTTCCCTTTATTGGTTAAAAAAAACCGAGGTATAAATAATGTTTACTGCATCTGCAATTTGTAGAGAAAAAGTGAAATGTAAAACTGTTTAAATGGTTAGTAACTCTTCTCTGGATTAATAAATTTGGGATTTTTAATGCTGTTTTTAAAGTACTTGTGTTTAAACTTGTAAAATGTAGAATTGTTTAACACATCCTTCAAAAATAATTTCTATATGGCTGCTCATCTCTTTATATGTATGTCTTTAAAACATATATCAAATTGCATTTTAGACAAGAAATTGTAAACTTACACTTACTTTATTTCCACTATAAAGTAGATCATACACATATGACAGTTACTACAGCAGAAGTCGAAGTAGAAGTAAAAGGAGTGACAGCTATCGAAGATCCAGAAGTTATGATAGGCGATCCAGGTAGGTTTTTGCTATCATGAATTGATATGCAAAAGAATTTTCTAAATATATATTTAGGATGTTCATGAAGGCTGATGTAATTCTTTTTCCCCCAAGCATAAAAATACATTGTTAGCAAAAGTAGTAGCTAAAACCAGTTCAAATTAGAACAAGTGTGTGAGTGAGGAAATTAGAATTTCTAACATACTAAATCTGAGGATGGGGTAGAAACTAGGATAAGAAAGATTTGAGAAGGCTTCAGTTCATTGTATGCGTGCATTGGAAATACATGCATGGTTTTTTTTAATAATTTTAAGTGTCTCTTAAAAACTACAGTGAACATAAGATTTAAGTCAAGTGTCCTATTGTGGATTAAAAACTACCTGGTGTGCCGAGAATGTCATTGGTTGTTAAATTTTATCAGTGATGATTTGTTTTGTACCTTTTTAATGTCTCACATTAGTGGTGATTCAGGCAGACCCCTAAAACTACTGTAAATTTTCTATCCTCATGCTTATTTTTTCACTACTTTGTACAAGCTTTTAAGGGGTTTTGTTCTAGCCCATTTCCACATCTAGCTCTGACAGTAGGACAACTTTCATCATGTTTTTGGGGGGAAATAAATGAGCTTGGCATGTGGAAAAAAGGCTTACAAAGTCATTAGATTAGGATATTGGGAAGCTTCAGAGGAGCAATGCTTGATTAGGATGAGTTCACCTTTTGTTTAGAAAGCTTTCTCTACAGGGATGAGGCTAGGAAATCTCTAATGAAAGTTTATTCTGTGTAATTGGAATATATCCTGTGGCTTCTCTGAAACCATCTGGACTCTATCTTGATGTTTGGCCAGGTGCTTGGAATTTGTCTGGATAAGCCAAAACATTTTAATCTACAGTTTCCACTTTGCAGACAGTCACCCTCCCCTGTTGTTGTGACAGGGCCTAATTCATAAGATCCTTCTTCAGATGAAGTAGTATAATACATATAAAGCAACGATTTGGGAAATTATCTCAATTCATAAAATCGTAGAAAGATTAGGGTTGGAAAGATCCTTAAGATCATCTAGTTCCAGCCCCCCTGCCATGGGCAGGGACACCTCTCACTAAACATGCCACCCAATTGAGAAAATGTTTGCAATTATAAAATTGTATTTGTTAGAATACACTTCTTAGCTATTAGCATTTACAAACCCAGTTATTTGGGAAGAGAAGACAATATTATGTAGTTCCAACCACAGTTCTTTGACTGGAGTTACACAGGGTTTTCATCTTTTGAATTAATGATATTTTAATTTTGAGAGTCCTTTAAAGAATATTTCAGTTATATGAAGTATCCTGTAAAAGATTTATTATGTATTTTCTTCTTGTCTCTTGTGCTTCTTGACATTTTTTATTTTTCTTACTTTATGTGGTGAAATTTTGAATTTGAAGCTCAAAATACAGTTTTGAGGCATTTTAATCTTTTCTTTGTAGATCTTACGGCTCTGACAGTGAAAGCGATCGCAGTTACTCTAACAATCGAAGCCCCAGTGAAAGCAGCAGATATAGCTGACACCGTTTCTTTGACGATGGAAACTGTACTTAGTAATCTTTTTCAGTGTTACGTTAAAACTGTTTTGACAGTGTCACAAATGAAGTTGAAGGGTGTTTACTGAGTTAGCTGAAACTTTCCTACTTAACGGTGAACTCACTTGAGAGACAGTATCAGTATACTGTATACTCCATACAAGTATGGAGTACTGAACTGAACTGGGTTTTTAAAAATGTTTTTTAATAACAACTGCTTTTACAAAGCATGAAAGGAAAAAACAAAAGTATTATTTCCTTGAATTAGATTTCCAAGCCATGAATGACAGGGGAATTTGCTGCCATCGCCTTTCTGGGTGCAGCTATTGTAACTGTCTTTAAGTATGTTTATAAACATCTTAGGTCTTCCTGCCTGTTTCTGTTAAATAGATGCTAGCAACTGTAAAACTGTGAAGAAAAAAACAAACCTTCTAACAAAGGCTGCCATTTCTAGTTTATTAAAATGCTTTTTTTAATGCTGGAAGATGGGTTTCTGTGATGTCTTGTTGATTATTGCATTATATACAGTGCATACACACAAGAGCTAGGTGATGAAAACAAAGGCTGCCACTCTGTCTTAATCCTTTCTGTACTGTGATATTTCAGAAGCCTGCTGAAGAGGGTGAGATTACACAACATGAATTGTTAAATGACAATAGTGAGCAAAAGCATGACGAATTTTGCTCTTAATATCCATCTTGTCTAAACTTTAAATGTAAAGTTAATTTTGTGATCAAACAGCAATATTCTCAAGTGTCTAAGAATTTTTAATTTCAGTTCAGTTCACATTACAGTGCTTGGTGTACTTTGACACATTTTGAAGTTGAATGTTGTAAACTGTTAAGTATATCACAAGTTTGTTCAAAACACTTTTTGATGATACATAACGATATTTTTTTGAGAAGACAAACCATAATGGTTCCTTTATAATAATGTCTGTAGGTGTACTCCATTTGCCATAGGGAATATCAGATACTGATTTTGCAAATACTGAACTACATATTGTTAAAGTGATAACACTACAAAAAGCCTGGTATGCCTGATAAAAAGCATGGACAATACTTTCAAAGTAAAGTTTAATACCAAAAAATTACTCTGTCTTACAGGTAAATGGTTTGCAAAGAAACCCATAGATTTTGGCTGAGGAGCACTGAGCAATTTTTTACAATATTCTGATTTGAGTTAATTTTAAGTACTTTGTAAAGTTTTTCAGTGTTTAGGAAGTTGTGTACTTAGACACAGTTTTTAGTGGAATAATGTAACCTGAAAAGTGGACTCTGTAGTTAAAAAAAAAAAAAAGACTAACACAGCTTTATTAGAGCTAATGGGTACTGTTGTATGATAATAATTTTCATTACTGACTTTCTGTAATGTCTTGAGATGCTTTCATTTTCTCAAATTTTTCAGATACTGAAATTACAAAAAAACCCAACAACCTCATCAGGACCCAACAGCTTTGAAAATTGAAAGTGGTAATTTCTTGCTTAGACATTAATTCATGCAGTCTCTTTGATTGAATTAAGCTATGCAAAATTAGCTTTTAGTACACTTCAGAAACATGAAAAGAAAGCTCAAAGTGAAGTTTGAAGATTGCGCTGGTGCCCTCCATTTCTGTGAACAGCTGAGTAAGACATTTGTAGTAAGTTCCCAAAACTGAATTTGTCATGTTATTTTTTCCACTTTTGAGAAGAAACCAAAATTCCAGGTTTACACCCTTCCTCCACTTGAAGCTCAATGAAAAATTGTATGCATGTAATCCTTTCAAATCAATATTTTGTAAGCTTCTTGGGCTTTTTAACATTAAGGACATTTATTATTCAAGTCAGTACACATCTACAGGCATGTTTCTAACAGTAGCCACCATTTCAGAGTCTGGAACAGATAGTGCTAATTCAAGAGTTTCACAGTTTTGGTTTTTTCCCTTGCTGAGAAAGGAGAACTAGTGGGTTAGTGGTCTATAAAAATGCACAACAATAAACATCGTCATTTACGTACTAGAGAAGAATTTGCTCCAGAATTGGACTTCGTCATATTTCAGATCAGAGTTGACGTTTTAAGGTTGGGAAAACGTAATAAAAATACACTCAATCAGTTAATTGCAGTTGTTCAAAATTACTGTAACGCCACTAATGGCTATTTCATATCTTGAATTAAAGCTTTATAAAGAAATTCTATCTGGTAGATGACTGGGGGACGGGTTTGAGGGAAGGAGGGAGGGGGCATTTTTACTTAATGAAATCTGTTAAATTGTGCTTCAGATAGAAAATGTATCCCTGAGCTGTTTTTTTTCTAATGTTGGTCTATGTTTTTGCAATTTTGTTACTCAAAAGTAGTTGCTGTTTGTAAAATAAACTTTTGTACATATCTGCAAGTACTGTTTTCTCTACATCTGGAACAATCCATTGCTGCTTGAGGGAAACAGGCAGGGAAATTAAAAATACACTTTGATTTGGGTATCTGCTTTTCTCCGTTGCAGGACCGCATACAAGTTGCCTTTGGTTTTCCTGACCTACATAGCAAATGATTTCTCAGCAAGACTCTGTGCTGGGTTTACATAAGAGTCATCGGCAGAGCAAATATTTTGAAATTTCCAAGTGATTTGAGGTCTTTACATTTCCTAAAGATGTATAAAGTGTCCTGTCCTCTGTGAAAAGATACACTTACCATATCTACACGGAAATCTCTGTATGAGCAGAGTTTAACTGCTTCACTAAATATTCTTTCCCAAATGCACGTTCCCACATCATTTCTGTAGCATGTAGGAAATGTGGTATTAGTTCAAGCTGGCAGATGTAGTGGCTCAGCGGACTAATCCATTAGTCTTTTGGACCTGTTCCAAAAAAAATTGATTTATTTGGAAATGCTGGCTTTGACTTAATGGAAAGGCTTGGCCTAAGGTAAAAAGGACAAGTGGAAGCATTTCCTTGTTTGATTTAGTGTAATCTGGTTAACCTGGTGTTTTCCAAACTTGGGAGCACTGCCTTTAGGAGGCATAAGTAATAATAGAATTACAGACTAGTTTGCATTGAAAGGGGCGTTAAAGCTCATCTAGTTCCAGCCCCCTGTGTGGGCAAAGGGACACCTTCCACTAGACCCAGTTGCTTAAAGCTCCATCCAAGTTGGCCTTGAACACCTAGGCAGGATCATTAGGAACTCCAGGTGCTGTGAGCTAGAGTGATGGAAGGTGTGAAAAATGGTAATTTCAGGTAGGGGAAGGGTGAATGGCTGTGGCAGAATCAACTGTGTAAAAAGTGTTACAGAATCTGTGTCACACTGTAGCATAAACCACTGTTTTGTTAAAAAGAGGTAGTCCTTTCAACTATGTAATTTTGGGGTTTGTGCTTAATAAAGCCCTATTCTGTGCAGAAACTGAACATAAGGATCCTGGAGCCGCTCCCAGGTGCTGCGGAGCTGCTACTGTAGAGGTCATGGCGTCACCTTGAGCCGGGAGGAGGCTGGTGGCAGGCGCTGTGCTGGCGCACATGTTAAAAATAGAGCGGCTGACACCCAGTTAGTTACGTATACCTCATTAGTGACATTTTCCTATTAAAGTGAATCTGAAATCCTGCAAAGCAGTAAAACTGTCACTCAAGCATAGGTGCTTTCATGAAAAAAGTAAGGGTTGAGTTCTAAATAAGGGTAGATGTGTGTGTGTCTTTGGTTGTTTTGGCAATAGATGACCTACTGCACAGTACACAGAATATTGTTGTGGTGCAGCTCTGCAAGAGCAAGTATTCTGTCTGCAGTTGCAGGTGAGTGACTTAACTTGCCCAGAATAAGACACTGTTAAATGAACCATCTGCCTATCAAACAACTAGTTCTTACAAAGCACATATTTACAAAGAACCAGCATAAATCCGCTTTTCCTACGCTCCCGACAGGCAGAGATTTCCTTCCTACCATATCGCTTCTAAACAAGGGCTACTTGTGTCCTTGCACTTGAGGGTAAGAAGCATTCAACGTGCTCTTTCAGAAGATCACTGAGTATCAGTGTATTAAATTTCTGTTGATGGCTTTGTGTGGTTCATGATGATCATGCTTACAGTTTGGAGCAGAACACAGTATTTAGATGACCTTGAGCTGCACTCTGGAATCCATCTGGCTTAATTTCCAAACTGGACACTGCCTGGGATTTAAGTCATGAAAAGATAAAGCTTTGAATGCCCCACCTCCACTAGATATCCATATAGACAACTTTATTTTTTTTTATATGGTTGTGAAAATAAAAATTTCCCACCTGTTTTTAAGATGTTTAACTGTGGTGAGTTAAAAGTGTAAAAATTATATAAACAATTAAAGGGACCCAGTCTGGAATTTCATAATATCCATGTAATCCGTCTGAAGCAGGGAGGATTGCACACGTGAGATCAGTTTGTGGTGGTTTTCCTGTGGCTTTTTTATAAAAGTAATATATTTCAGAGTTGCAGTAGAGGTACACAGGGAAGCAAGGGTTAATTTGGTGTTAACCAGTGTTTCTGCTGTGATGTTAGGCTTGTTCAGCCTGGAAAAGAGGAGGCTCCAGAGAGACCTTAGTGCAGCCTTCCAGTACCTGAAGAGGCCAAAGCAAAGCTGGAGAGGGGCAAGTAGGGATAGGACAAGGAGAGAGGGATTTGTGCTGAGAGACAGTAGATTTAGATGAGATCTGAGGAAGAAGTTCATCCCTGTGAGGGTGGTGAGGCCCTGGCACAGGTTGCTCACAGAAGCTGTGGCTGCCTCATCCCTGGCAGTGTTCAATGCCAGGTTGGATGGGGCTTGGAGCAACCTGGTCTAGTGGAAGGTGTCCCTACCTGTGGTAGGGGGTTGGAACTGGATGAGCTTTAAGGTCTCTTCCAACCCAACCCATTCTATGTCTGTCTTTAGAAGAGTATGATGCAGCGCAAGAGAAACAGCATCCTTACCCCTAGGGTGATGTAACAGCAATTGCTGATCTCATCACACCTTGTGAGCAGGTGTAGCTCCCAAAGGGGCATTATGTCCTGGTCCTTCCCTTAGGCTGCAAAATTCCTTAGTTAATTCCTTAATTCAGTCAGGAAGGAATTGCCCTTCCTCTTGGCCTTTTTCCACCAGCTCATCATGTGCTCTGTGACAGAAGAGAAGGAAAGGCTCTTCCGGGCTCCTGGAGCCTTGGCTGGCCATCTCATTATTTGGGCAGCATCTGCTTAACTGCTCCTCAATGCATTTTCAAAAAGCCATGGAAGGCCTGAGGAGAATTTGGAAGATCCTTGGGAGTCAGAGAGGGCAGAGGACTGAGTGCTGCACTTCCAGGAGAAACACCCAGCTCTCTCAGGAAGGTACCACTGAGATGAATTGATTTAGAGGCTCTTGGGTCTTCAGATGCTGGTTGAAGAAGTATGTTTAAGATAAAATGAAGAAGCAAACCCATTCTAGATACTTATTTGGCATAAAGAAAGGTGTTGTTTGGGTGGTTTTAATCATCAGATTAATGTCAGTTTTATGTGTTCAAATTGACTGTCACAGAACTCCAAAGCAAAGGGAGGTGAGTGCTCCCCTGGCAAACCTCCACCCTGGGTGCCCCTGCCCACTCACATGGCCAAACCAGATGCTGCTTGTTCCAGATTAAAGCAACTGACTGACTGATGTGCCTGGCTGTTAGAAACTGCCTTCACGTTGAGGGGCAGCCTCAAACACTGAGGACTTCCAGTTTATGCCATCTGTGGGCTCTGCCTGAAAACTCAGAAGCTTTCCTGCTAAAAGCAGTGTGTCGGTGGTTATGACCAGTTGCAGGTGTGCAAAGATAGGAAAAAGCAAGAAGACAACGTAGCAGGCTTTTTGTAACAGCCTCGTGTGAAGCACTGCGCTTAATAATGGCTGTATAAAGCTGTTGAGGGTATTGTTTTGTTTAATCCCTTTATGCTCTTGAGGTCTGCAGAATCCTCTAGTGATGGCTTCTACCTTTTAAAGAAATAACACTGGGCGTGGGGAATTAAATCCTTTTTTTTTTTACCATAATGTGCATTTAATAACTTCATTGAGTGTCCTTAGCTGCTATTTTAAGAGAAATAGCGAGCAATGGTTCCCTGGTTGTTTCATTTAACTTATTTTCAGATTCTTCCATGTAGCTACCCGTCAGTCCTTTCTGTATCCCACGACTAGCACTGCCCAGGGCTTCTCCACGTTACCTGCCCATGTCACTTATTAGTCACTGGCATAGCCAAGCCTTGGAAACTATTCTGGTGAATGCTCTAGATGCCTCATACACCGCTGACTTTGCTAGAAGCTACATGGTTATTCAAATCCGCCTGAATAGCAACAGCCTTCAGCCCATGAGCTCTTGATCTTGGACCTTACCTCTCCGTTCTTCAAAGAAGGTTGAGGAGGACTAGGTTAGAGATCACTTAGGCAAACCTGACAACCACAAATCCATGGGCCCCAATGGGATACAGCCACAACTGCTGAGGGAGCTGGCAGATGTTACTGTAAGCTGTTCTCCATCATCTTTGGAAAGTCATAGGCAATCTCAGGAGTGCAGGCTGGATGAGTGGACAGTGAGGTGGTGGGTTGAGAACTGGCTGAATGGCGGGTCTCAGAGGGTTTTGATCAGTGGCCTAGCGTCTAGTTGTAAGTAGTGGTGCCCCACAAAGGTCAATAAGGAGTCCAGCTACAAAAATTATTGAGGGACTAGAGCAGGGGGGTTGGAACTAGATGATCTTAAGGTCCTTTCCAACCCTAACTATTCTATGATTCTATGATCTCTCATATGAGGAAAGGCTGAGAGAGCTGGACTTGTTGAGCCTGGAGAAGAGACAGCTAATGGGATCTTATGAATGCATACAAATACATTAAGCACAGGTGTCAAGAAGATGCAGCCAGTGGTGCCCAGCAAAAGAATAAGGGACAACACGCACAAACTGAAACATGTAAATTTCAAACTGAATATGAGGAAGAGCTTCTTTACTTTGAGTGTGGCACAGCACAGGTTGGATAGGGTTTTGGGCAACCTGGTCAGTAGAAGGTGTCCCTGCCTATGGCAAGGGGGTGGAACTGGATGAGTTTTAATGTCCCTTCCAACTCAAACCATACTGTGATTGCATGATTTCCTCAGTCTATCAATACACCTCTCTCCTTTCTATCCATTAAACTAGGGGGATGTAAGCCAAAAGAAAATTGAAACAGCTGTATGTGCCGAAAGCACATAGAGATGCAGAAATGCAGCTCCAGTGATGGATTTCCTATAGACTTCCTGGAGGAAACTGCACAGATTCCATGATTGTCTTTCATTTCTATCAGTAGCTTCAAACCAGTGCCTTTCAGAAAAAGCTTATGCCAGAGAATAAGGTAAGAAGGGACCTTTTTGGGGCTATGCAGCTTTCTCCTTCATAGAGGCGGGATCCACTTTAATTAGATTAATTGCAGTAGTTCTTGTCCATCATATCTGCAAAAAATGACAGCACTGAGATTCAGCTGTGGAAATGCCAATACCAAAAATGCCTGAACTAGCCACACTATATATATATATATATATATATATATATGTATAGAAATAGGAAAAAAAAAAAAGAGTTTTTTTAAAGAGAAGAAAGGATTTTCTGATGTCTAAACTAGAGCACCTTTGCTGCTCCTTAAGAGTATCACTACTTCCTGCAGCAAGAAAGGAAGAGAATAACCGTGTTAAGTATTTGTAAAAGGCTTGGGCTAGCTTTTGCCCAGATCTGGTCTTTTCTGGACTAAATAGCTTCAAGACCTTTGTGGGTTTTTGGGGGTGGTTTGAAAAGGGGTTAGGCTTGTTCTTTTTAGGGGGATTTTCAGCTTCTTAGATCTCCCATCTCCTGGACTCCACCACCAGTCTGTAACCTCCCCAAATCATACCCAAGCGAACAACACAGGCTTCAAGGTGCCACGCAGATATAAAATATCACTTCATGTGTCCTTCAGGCAACATTTACATGTCCCTGCCTGTGCCTTACTGCTTATGCAGTGATATGAGGAGGGCTGCTCGCGTCTCGGCAGGGATGCCCTGCTGCCTCTGCCTTCCCCTGCCACAACTATGCCTGTGCTGTGCTCTGCAGCTCAACTATTCTTACACAAGCAGTGAGTTTTCCCTTCGTTTCTACTAAATTGCAGCCTTTTCTCTTTTTTTCCAGGCTACTTCTCTAATGTGTCAAGATTGTTTTGAAGTTCCAGCCCATCCTCCAAAGTCCTCCAAGTCCCTCCTGGCTTGGTATCATTTGCAGCTGGAAGAAGCAGATTTTCTATTCATGCAAGTAATTATCAGAAAAATATTTTGAGCAGTACCAGGCCTGGGACAGATCCCCAGAGACTCCCTGGATGTGTATCTCCTCAGTTTCCCAGCACATCATAAGCAATGTTCCCTCCTTCCAGCACTGCTTTCCTGCTGCTTCATGTTGTCTGTCCCTGCCAGCTGTGCTGGGGGTGTGGGGATGTGAGCAGGGGCTGGCATCTTAAGTTGAACTTCAGCTTGTCTGACTTGAGCTTCTGGATGTTGGGACTTACAAAACACTGGCTGAAGGTGCCCATTGCTTATTTCCCATAGCTAGCCTTGGTAATGGTGTTTCTAATCCCCCCTGTAACTTTATCTTTGAAAAACTAAGTGATGGTGTATGCTTTCTGGGCTTTCCACCCTAAGACATCTTCTCCTAGCTTCCACTTTACCCATTTGACCCTCTCTGCTGAATATCTTTCTGCCTCCTCCTTGAATCTGGATACCAGCACAAATACCAGCATTTTGTATTTTTCAGAGAATTACAAACTCATTTGGGTTGGAAGGGGCCTTAAAGCTCATTCAGTTCCAACCCCCTGTCATGGATGGGACACCTTCCACTAGACCAGGTTTCTCAAAGCCCCGTCCAACCTGGCCTTGAACACTTCAAGGGCTGGAGCAGCCACAGCTCCTCTGGGCAACCTGTACCAGGGCCTCACCATCCTCACAGGGAAGAAATTTTGCCTAAGATCTCATCTCAATCTATCTCCCCTGTCAGTTTAAAGCAATTCCCCCTTATTCTGTCACTACCTGCCCTTGTCGAACTCCCCCGCACTGGAAGCTGCTCTAAGGTCTCTCCAGAGCCTTCTTTTCACCAGGCTGAACATCCCCAACTTTCTCAGCCTGTTAAGTGCTTTCTTGAGTGCTAATACAAATTGAGGGTATTTCTATGTGATCTTCACCCTGGAAACTTTTTTGTTTGGGGGATTATTTTCCAGGGCTTAGGTAGTTGATGAAAATTCACTGTTTTTTCTCCATATGCATATTTACTGAATAAGAAGGTTTAATGTCTTTCATGTTACCAATTTATACCCCTTTGTGATGGAAAGGTTCCCCATGGATTCCAGGGACTTAATAGAGCAAAGGGGCTTTTAAATTATTGCAGCTCACATATATATGCTTTGCAACTCCACCAAGCACCAGTGTTTCCACAGTACTCTTAAAAATAACCTCCCACCCAAGGTTATCTAAGGAAAATATTGAGAATCTGGTTTGTTCTGAGAAAATAGGTAAAGGACAGGACTCAAGTGGTGGGTCTGAAAGGTGGGAATTCATTTTGATGTGCTGCATCCTTGAACAGAAACTCCTACTTGGGTGAAGTTTCCAAAGACTCTCTTGAATATAAATCCATCTCTGGGTATTTCCTGTAATTCTTGATAATTATTTCAATCAAGATATCAATTTATAACTTCCTGACTAATGAAATGCTGTTTCTTACTGCATTATCCTTTGATATGTAAAGATGCCTTTGAACTGCAAACCCCGTGCTGGGAAGACCCATGCAGCTTTCACACCTGGCACATCAACAAGCAAACCCATCCCTGCGCTGCAAACGTGACTTGGGGGTGACACCAAAGCCCTTCTGGGTTGTCACAGAAATTCAGTCCTTATTTTTGCACAAAACAGTGCAGTAACCATTTAATTTGTTTTAGCTATGGATTGGATGAGGACTGAAGTTTATTGCTTCTTCTTGATGAAGTCCAGAGGTGATCAGCAGTAATCCATGTGCATCTTGCTGGGTCTGGGGGGAGTCCGGACTAATACACTGCCCCATTTTTCTGTAAGTTTATCAAGCCTAATGATCGTTAGTAGCAGCAGCAGGAGATAATATTTTGGGAGAACATGCAAGGCAAAAATATCTTCAGTTGATTCTCCATACTGATGCTCTCCCAGCACCAGTAATCATCACATCAGGGAGCTGATGGAGTGAGTCCAATGGAAGCCACGAAGATGCTCTGAGGGCTAGAAGCACCTCTGCTGTGGAGACAGGCTGAGAGAGCTGGGCTTGTTCAGCCTGGAGAAGAGAAGGCTCTGGGGAGAACTTAGAGCGGCTTCCAGTGCCTAAAGGGGCTGACAGGAGAGATGGAGAGGGGCTTTTGACAAGGGCGGGTAGGGACAGGACAAGGGAGAATGGCTTTCAACTGACAGAGGGGAGATTTAGATTAGATACAGGGAAGAAGTCCTTCCCTGTGAGGGTGGTGAGGCCCTGGCACAGGTTGCCCAGAGAAGCTGTGGCTGCCCCATCCCTGGCAGTGTTCAAGGCCAGGTTGGATGGAACTTGGAGCAACCTGGTCTAGTGGAAGGTGTCCCTGCCTATAGCAGGGAGTTGTAACTGGATGAGCTTTGAGGTCCCTTCCAACCCAAACCATCCTGTGACTCTATGATTCTAAGAATAGTTTTGCATTTACTGCATTCACTGACTTTATAATTTGCTGCACCTTGTTTGTAAGCTCCCAACACCATTCCCTTCTCCAGGTCAAAGGGTCCCAAGGCTGTCATCCTACCTTGTAAAGCAGCTGCCCAACCTCATCAGTTATTTTAGCAGTTGTTCTTTCTGCTTCCCCAACACCATCGTGTTCCTCTTTGAGATCAGGATACACGCAGCAGTTGAAATGTGGATGCATCAGGGTTTTCTGCAGCAGCGAAGTGATGCCCTGAGCATTGGATGTGCTCGGGCAAGGCAGAGAAATAACAGTTTCTTGTCTTTTTTTGGCTGCCACCTTGAACGCACCTTGGCTGCGTGTTGAGACAGCAATTCCAGAGAGCTGCTGGTGGCAATCCAAGATCTCAGCTCTAGCTGCCAGTTCCAACCTCAGCATAGTACAAGCATGCTTTCTCCTCCAGATGCTTTACTTTCCATATTCCTACATCAAAGTTCATTTGAAACTTCTTTCTTTGCTTTTTCTTTTCGTTCTAGAGTCTCTTCAAGTTTCTTGCTGTTAGTGTGGCACTTGATGACCTCGGAAGAGCTCACTACAAAGAAAGATGTAGGCCTGCTCTTACTCCTCCAGATTGCTGATATAGACGTTGAAAAGAACCCCAGGACTCAGTCTCTGGTACACCGTGCCATGGGCTCTTATTCTACCCTGAAAAATGAACAGTAATGTCCTACCTTTTTCTTCTTGTCTTCTAACCACCTTTTGAGCAATAAAAGGACCTTTTCTGCAGTCCTGTGGCAATTTAGTTTCTTTAATAGTCCTGCTGAGGGTTTTTAAAAAAATATATAGATTATAAACACCTCTCAATTACCCACCTAGAACATAGAATCCACATGCTTATTCATGAAAAAGGTTAAATTTGTTTGAATTTGCTTTCGTCCAGTGCCCTGAACACAATAGCAGTTAAACTGCTGATGCAGGAAAGCAGTAGCAAATAATGGTTGGAGAAAGGCCTGGTGGGAGGATAAAACCAACTTTTTTTCCCCAAAATAATAAAACTGCCAAGTCAAGTTGTTAATAGAGATTGTTTATCCAGTGCAAGCAGTGAAGACAACTTGGCTTGGCTTGCTTGATGCATCCAGTGCACAGGCTTCAATCTTAAAACCTGCAGTTAAGTAACACTTGAAATAAGCTCTTTTTCACAGCATTTTCGAATCCCAGAATGGTTTGGGTTGGAAAGAACCTCAAAGCTCATCCAGTTCCAGTCCCTTGCCATGGGCAGGGACACCTTCCACTAGACCAGGTTGCTCCAAGTCCCATTCAACCTGGCATTGAACACTGCCAGGGATGGGGCAGCCACAGCTTCTCTGGGCAACCTGTGCCAGTGCCTTATTCCAAAACAAAGACTTTGCAATGCTCTGTTCCTCTGCTGTAACTCATCTCAGAGACAAGCAGGAGCAACTCAAAAAGTACGGTGATGTCCACTGCAGCATGCTCTCCTCCATTATAATGTATTTTGGTGACCCACCTGGAAGAAGTACTCCATGGTACCATTTCTGGTGCTGTGTTTTTGCAGCACTTGATTTTAATGAGCCCCACTGCTAATGAATTGATGTCTGTCAACAGCAACACTGTGCCAGGGATGCAAAGACACTAAAGTCACGCTGAGCCAGGCAGTGCGAAAAGACCCATCACAGCCTCACCTCACTCTGGGTTTTGGTACCCAAAAAGTATTTCTTGATGTTCAGCAACAGTGCTGTGAGGGTATGGGTCAAGGCTCCTCTAGCCCGCATCCTTGGGTGCAGCACTGAGAGAGCAACAAGGACATGAAAGGATGAACTCCCTCCTCCCCCTTCTCCCCTGTTTTGAGTAAGACATTGTACCATGTGAGCTCTGGAGACCCCTTTAACATAAACACTATGACTGAGGGGTGATTGTCTCCACCTTCCTCCTCCAAGCATTTTTCTTTAACCCTTTGTTCTCTCCCCAATGTACTATAATTTAAGGGTTGTAAGTAAACTTCCTAATACTGGCACTGCAACATATAAAATTAAACCTGATTGTTACAAAATTGGTAGAAAATGGCACCTGGAATCCAGTATGAACTCCTCTGAGAATTAAAACCTGCCTGCTGCTGAATCCAGCAAATACCTGTGGGTAGGCAAATTACTAGGTTCATGAAAAACAGAGAAAACACAAATTCAGGAGCTTCCTTTAACTTTCTGATGCCTCAGGGTCTTATTTGCAGTGTGGGTTCCCCTCCCTGCCTCTGCAAACCAGAGAGGAAAAGCTATTCCCAGAGGAATTGCGATCCCTGAAGAGGAAAGTACCATCTGATTTGGCATAAGGTGCACTTTACATCTCCAGGAGGTGATGGTTCCCTCTCAGGCAGCGAGATGCCAGGTCAGCCAGGGCTGTGATTTGCCGCGGTGGATTGATGGATGGCCTTGGCTCACGCCTTGGCATCGTATTGGAGAGTGGAGGAACATTGTCTTACCCTGCTTGGATCGCGGCCCTTCACCGTGCAGAGGAGGAGAGTGAACACTAGCGCGGCCGCTGCTCTCAGCTGCCTGCAGGAAGGAGGCCATCCTCCTCAGGAAGGGCTGTTTGCTCAGGAGAGGCTTCACCCCGGTTCTCAGGAGGCCCTTCTGAGCCTGATCCCCACACTATGATGTGAGGGTGTCACTGAAACCATCCAGTCCTACCCAAATAATTGATTTTATTATTTTATAATTTATTATTTTTTCCCTAGTTTGGAGGCAGAAGTGAGAAATCGAAGAAGGAAAAAAAGAATATAAAAGAAAGAAGAATTGGGGTCAAAGCAAAGCAGCAGTATTTCAGTCGTCCTTTGAGAGCTTGTCTATACTCACGCTGTGGGTGTTCTCATTGCAAACAGTAAGTGGAAGATGTTTTGCCTTAGTAGGGCAGAGCTCCCGCGCCTCGGCCCTCCTCGTCTGGCCTTAAAAGGACAGGGTTTTCTGCAGGACCATGGGTCCTCCAGAAGCTGACTGGCTTTTGGGAAGGGGCCTGCCCTGTGCATCACGACGCTGCTTGCTTTGGACCTTGCAACCCTTGTGTTAATGTTGCTTTGGCTCATTCTTTTCTTGTATCTTTTGTTATGTCTCTCTCCTCCTCCTGCTCCTCTCAGGAGGTTGGAGGGAGAGAGGCCAGAGAGCCTCTAGGAATGTTCTTGCTTTCCCTGTTTTTTATTCTCTCTCCTGGCCTGATTCGATCCTTTCTTTTCCATGATCCATACGCCTGCTCAGAAAACCAGCTGCTGAGTGAAAAACAGTTGCCAAGCCCCTGACACATCCCTAAATAAGTCCTCAGCCTCCATCCTATGCCCATGGGTAAGGCCACGGCAATCTGTAGGGCTCTTCTACCTCCTGCTCTACCCAAACTCATGCATGCCCAGCTGTCCTGGTGCCTCAGTGTTGGCTCAGGAAGGGTGGCAAGGCAGCTCATCTCACCATCTCCTGAAGCATGTGCCCATGGGACTTCCAGCCTACAGAAGATGTTCAGCAGAGCACAGTCATTGCACTTAAAGCAGTGCGACCCAAGCAGGCAGAGCCAGCATGAGGACATGGTACCACTTTGAAGATACTCTTTCAGGTCCACGTGGCTCTTCGTAGAATCATAGAATCATTTGGATAGGAAAAGACCATTAGGATCACTGAGTCCAACTGTAAACCAAACAATACTGAGTCCACCATTAAACCATGTCCCTAAGCACCACATCTACACATCTTTTGAATACCTCCAACTTCTTGCATAGGTCCTCATAAACTCAAGGTTGTCTGAGCTATTACAGGGCATCAGCTTTCTTCTTGTCCCTTGTCCTTGCTGACACTTCTCTTAGAGAAGACCAAAACTATGGAAATGTAAACTGAACTACCATAGGTCAGTTATACCAAGAAAATATGAGCCTCACCTGGTTTCTCTAAACATTTCCCAGTCTATATTGTAGTGGCTGATCATTCAAGACCACCTGTGATCTTGTGGAGTCACTGGGTTTCTAACTCATGCCTCAGCAAAAGAAAGGAAGAGGTAAAACTAAAAGAGATGTCCCTTTTGTGGGCAAAACACTGCTGCAAAGAGACGGGAAGGAGACCCAACACTTCACCTGTGTCATCAGGGCATCCATCCCTGTGCTCCTTGTTTCTCCAGAGCTTCGCTCTTCCCGGAGACCCTATTCCCTTAACAGTGGCTGAACTGAACACTGGATCTCCACATCTATCTGCCATGAGCTGGACCCTTTTCACCTTTCCTTGGTCATTCCCTTTTCCTTGGTGAACGGATGTGGCAGAGCCAGCCCACACCCTCTCAGAAACACCTTCCCTATGTTTCTGCGAAGGCACCAGAGCTTGGAGTTTCCCTCTTCCAGGGACCCCAGCAGTTGAAGGGAAAAAGCTCCCACAAGAAGTCAGTTGTTCATGAGCCCTGTTAACCTTAACTGTGTGCTTGAAGTGTCTCATGTCTCACCCTGCTTGGCCTTTGCATGGTGGGATGAGGTACACAAGAAGGGGCAGTCTAAGTGGGTTAGGACAGCTCCTGCACTGCACCAGTCACACACAAGACCAATTTGCCTGTCCTATCAATTTGCCAGCAAAGCCAGGTTGGATGGTATCCCACCAAACTGGGTTGGGTGGGATTTGCTGGGAGTTTTGGGAAGCTTTTCTAGCAAATTACTCGTGAGCCCATGGGTAGTTATGGCCATTAACCCATGCGTGTTTTATCTCTTAGGAGCACTGCTGTAGTCACCATTGCCAAATGAAGTGTTTCACCCAAATGTGACACCAGAACTTTTCCCCTTGTGTTGGTGGCAATGGCCACTGCAAGAACAGCTTCTCTCATGTCAGGAAGGAAAAACTGTGGCTGGCAAAGACCAGATTTCCATGTGAGAGATGGGCTCAGCATCCCCCAAAAGGCAAGGACCACGTGGTGAGCCCACAAGAGTGGCATCAGGGCTTTGACCATCCCAGCCTGTCCCTGCAGACTTGCATGCTTCAGAGCTACAAGGGCTCCATGCTCTGCAGCTCCTTGGTCCTCTCTGCCACATCCATGAAGGTGCTGCAGTGATTTAGGTTCTGGAGCAGAGCTTAAATCCCCAGCTCCCACCTCCGGCCTCATCTCACCCTCACCCCAGCACTGGCTATGTGTCAGCCGGGTGTTTTCCAGGAGTTTATGTAGCTTCTGGAAAAGTTTCCAGGGTAGAAGACATGCTGGATAGGCCAAACACTCATCTCACAAAAACTTTTCTGATAGAGGAGAGGTGCTGGTGGCGTCAGCCAGGATTTTTTCCTACAGAGTGGATCAGGGTTTGGAGCAAGGAAGGGCATTAAAAAGAATTGAATATATTAAATAAAGCCAGTGCAGGCAGGACGTGGCTGCAGCAACATTATGCAAAGAGCTGGACACATCTGGAAGATGTTACTGCACACAGCAACCGAGGCAGAGTCTAAACAAGTGCAAGACGTTACCACATCTGTGTCTGCAAAAGGGAGTGGTTTGGAAGGGGAGAAGGGCCAGGAAAGTGGGATGGAGATGGAGCAGCCTGGGGGCTCTGGGGATGCCCCCAGCCCTGCTGTCACCCTTTGAAGCTGTTGTGTTTCTCTGCTGTTAGGATGGTAGAACAGAATTTATTTGCCCTGGGCATTTTGAATGGCATCTGCATGAGTGGTGAGGGCAGAAGTGGGTCCCGGAAGTGGTCAGCATCCCAACGTTGTGTGCTTCATGGGCCTTCTGCCCTTGTGGAACCCAGTGTCGAGGGGCATCAGACATGTGGGAGCACCATGAGGACTCCACATGTTGCCTACCTGGACCCCCGTCTCCAGGTCTGCTCCAGCTTTCCCTGCTCCCTCTGGGAGGACCCAGCTGGGTTGCACTGAGATGCTAAAACCAACCCGAAGCTCAGCTTTGGGTTGATACGATCTGAGGGCAAAATAATGAACTCTTGCTTTATTCTGGGGGAGTGAGGTAGGGGCTGGCTGTGCCTCACATTCCACGGCTTCAGGAGGCTTTTGTGGATCCCCACCACGGCCACCTACCAGTCCCCCCATCCTAAAAGCAAACATGCCTTAAACACCCGCCCCATCTACCTCTACCTGTAGGAAACCCCATTTCCCCCAACAGCAGGGTAATGCTCCAAAAGTCCCTTTTCTTAACAAACCCAACCTTATCCCACGACTCCTCACACTGAGGTTTTATGCCCCAAAAAGACTTTTCGGTGTTTTTATGTTGGTTTTGTTTTGGAGAGGGTGTGGGGGGGTGGTGCATGTGCCTCAGTTTCCCCTACTGGGGTACAGAGGATGCTCCCGGGTGTATGCGTGTGTGGAAGGGGGCCTCCCTGCAAGACTTGGCTGTGACCCGGCGTTGGGGTGCTGGGATGATGGGGGGGGGCTGTCACGCGTGGGGTGAGCTGCAGCGTGTCGTCGTTGTCGTCGGGTCCCTGTCCCTTTAAAGGGGCAGCCGCGGCCCCATCTGATGCGGCAGCTCCAATCAGCGGCCCCGGGGTTCCTGGCAGCCGGAGCCGCCGCCGCTCCGCATTCCTCCGTCTTCCTAAAAGGGGCGAACATGGCGATGGGCAGGATGAGGTGAAGAGGAGGAGGAAAAAGAAAAGGAAAAAAAAAAAAGGAAAACGAGAAAAATAAAAAAGAAAAGGAAAAGAGCGGGGGAGAGAAAGGAAAAAAAGAAAGGAAAAAAAAGAGGAAAACAGGGACGGGGGATGCAAGCAGCGGCGGCACGGTGATTTCCTTCCCTCCCCCCCTCCTCCTCCAAAAGGCAAAAAAAAAAAAAAGCACCAAAAAATCCAGCCAAAAAATAAAAAAAAATTAAAAAAAAAAAAAAAAAAAAAAAAAACAAAAAAAAAAAAAAGCAGCAAAAAAGCCACCAAAAAAAGAAAAAAAAGGAAAAAAAAAAAAAAAAACCAAACAACCAAACAAACCAGCCCGCATCCAACCCAGCAAACCACCCATCCCAACAGTTCTTGTTTTTTCATGGAGAGCAAAAACCCCAGGCAAGCGGAGGAGGACCGGGACTCCTTTGCGCGGAGACCTTTGCATCAAAATGGTAGAGCTCGCACACACCCCCCCTTCCCTTCCTTCCTTCCCTTCCCTTTTCCTTGCTTTTTCCTTATTTTCCTCTTCCCCTCCTCCTTCTTCCCTTCCCCCCCCCCCCCCCCGCTTCCTCGCGCTCCAGGGGCTTTGCTGACTTTGCAAAGGCCTCCGAAACTTGCCCAAATCCTTGCAAGGGCGGCGGAGGTGGAAACCGGGGGGAGGTGGGGGGGTTTGCATGGGCAAGCCGGCGGCATCCTGGCGGAGGGGGGACACAATGACACGCGCGGAGGGGCTGGAAGGGAGCGATGGGGGTAGGGGGGGTGGTAGGATACAAATAGCGCAGCCCATCCATGCAGTGGGCCTGGTGCTTCCTTGGAAGCAGCTTTAGTGGGGGGAGAATTGGTTGCATGGGCCCCCCTTTGGCACAACGGGGTGTGGGGGGGAGGTTTTGCGTTCGAAAATCGCATTCAAAATGTCACCGTGTCCCCCGCCATGCACGGGTTGGTTTTGCGGGGTTGAGGGGATGGTTGGGGGTCTTGACTTGTTCTCCCCACCCCGGTGTGTTATGAGAGGGGATGGGGCTACTGCAGGGGGGGGTGAGCAGCGTGGCCAAACCCACCTCAAGGCCCCCATTCATGGTCAACGGCGAGATTTGGACCTCGGTGGGGGGCACAGACGGTACTTTGGGGGTCTCCTGGTAGCACAGGCCGGAGGATATGGGGTTTGCTGGCGGGGGGGGGGGGGGGTGGCTCGGGAGCAGCCTCCCGCTTCCTTGGCCCTTTTTGTTCCCCGGATGACTCCTTCATTTTGCTAATTCCTCGTTCCTGTGTGTACTCCTTCCCAGCTTGTTCCTGCCGTGGGCTCCCTTTCCCAAGGGGATCTGGGGGATGCTGGGCTCACCCTGACACCCCAGAGGGGTGAGGCCCGGGGAGGGCGCAGCATCCCTCCCTGCGCCGGGTTTGCAAAGGCATTTTCCATGAGTCCTAAAATACAATAATAATAACAAGGAAGGGAGGCTGGTTGCACCCGGGGCATCGCAGCAGTGACCTATTTTAGCAGCCGGTGGACTTTTGGGGAGGGGGGGTGTCGTTTGACTTGCAGAGAGCAGGCCTGAGCCGGGAAGATGCACAGGGAAAATCCCTTGGGATATGCCGTGCCCAGGAACTGCGGTTCCAGGTGCTCTGGTGCCTCCCCCGTCCCTAAAAGTGCGGGGTTGTGATTGCCCCAGCGATGGCTCCGTGCCCGCAATAACGCCCTGGAGGCGTTCGAGCGGCTTTTCAGATAGGGGAAGAAAGTGCAAGCTTGGAAAAACAGACACAACTGAGCTGGTGCAGGAGGTGATAGCCGGGATGCTGGGATGGAGCTTGGCACTCCCCGGCTCCGGTACTGGGGGTAACTGGGGTCCGGTTTGGGGACATGCTGGGTGCTCTCGACCTGTGAAATTCCTGCTGGCGCTCATCAGTTTCCGAAGCTGCCCCTTCGTTCCCTCCGGAGAGAGATGCTGATGGAGCTGGGGAAGCACCGGGGTGGTTTTGGGGAACGTTTCATCCCAGAGATGGGAACGGAGATGCCCAGAGCCCACCTGAGCGGGCAGCCCTGCGAGGAAGGAGGTGAAAAGCCGGGAATTAAACCTTTCCTCTGCCCCTGGCCTCAGTAAGAAACAGAGGAAAATTTGCTCACAGAGCAAAAAAAAAAACCTCCTTGGAAGGACGTTAAGGGAATATTTTTTAATTTTATTATTATTTATTTTCTGGATCTAGGGTTGAAATAATTTGCTGTATACAAACATTTCAGCTCTGATGGTAGAGTTTCCCTGAGGATGGTGGCTGGGCTAAACGCCGCTCCAGGGGCTTTGCTGGGGCATCCGGAGGGTTCCTGTCACCGCCTGGGTTGGCTTCACGGCAGAGCTTTGTTCTCCTTGTGAGGAATTAACGGCATGTTAGTTTATTACCATGCAAACGCAGGAGTCAGGCGAGATAAACGGCCTTGTGTTTGTGTCTCAGGTCTGGAGGAGAGGCATGTCACCCCCTTCACTAAAATAACCCGCTGATGCCTTTGGAGATGTCTTATTTGAAGAAGGGAGGGAGAAGCCAGAGTTGCTCATGAATCAGTTCAATATTGGTTATTTTTAAGATGCAGATTTTTCTGCTTAAGGAAAAATGGGGAAAAAAAAGCCTTTTGTGGATGAACTGAATGTGTCAAAACATCAGAGGGTCTTTGAAGGTTTCGGGGGAATTGCTGATTTCCCCATCCTCCCTCTTTGCTCATGCTGGAGGAGAAAACTGAGGTCTTTCCTGCACTGCTGCCTTTAAGCTTTTTAGATGGGGATGTGGCGATGGCCGTGACAAAGTGCTCTCCAGGAAGAGCAAGAGCTGAAGTTTTTGTTTTGCTTCCGTATTTGTATAGCCCTGAGAAAGGGAATCCCTAGGTCCCCTGTGTGGTTTGCATCTTAGATGTTCCCTGGCATCCCATGGGATCTGTGGTCCCTGAGAGGTTGGAGGATGCTGGTGGTGAGGATGACCTTGGGATCAGGCTCTGTGCCACCTGCCCTTAATATTTCCTCTCTTATTTCTAAAGGAAACCCATTGCGTTGCATTGCTGGAGTGGGGTTTACAGGGCTGACCCTGTTGGGCTTCCTATGTGGGAACACCTGAGGGCTTGTCCCTGTGTCCTTTTAGGCTGCTGTTCTGTTTTCAGCTGACTTCAGTGCTTCAGCTGCCTCTTCTTATGGTCAGACCTGAGATGACTTTGGATATGGGGAAGGACTGGCCATGGTGGTACAAATATGATGGGTAGAAGACTTAATTACAATAAACTGGTTTTATTATTATTATTTTTATGATTGTATCTTTTGCCCAGAGCCAGGGCTACTGACACCTTTTTTTCTGGGTTAAAGCCCTGCTCCCTGAGCTTCTTTGTTAGAAGAGCCATGATAAAAAACAACCCATTTAATGCATATTCATAAAAATCTTGAAGTTTTGGTCGGGAAGGATGGCTGGTAGGGAGGAACACGGCTGGTACTTCACAAAAAGCCCCAGTCAGGGTTGGGTTTACGATGTAGCTGGAGATGAGGACCTTCCCTGGGGTCAGTGTGAGGCTTTGAAGAGGATGCTGTAGGATGGAAAGTCCTGCCCAGGGTGCTGGGGGATGCTCAGCCTTGGACCTCTCTGGCAATTTTGTGGTCTGGGATTGGGTTAGAAAATGGCATGGGTTTAGGGTCTGGTGGAAGCTGGATGTGGGCAACCTTGGAGGTGTCACATCCCATCTTGTTGTTGACCTACCTGGAAGGTTACTGTGGCTTCCCCAGGGATGGGGACCATAGTGCTGGGCAGGGGAATGTGTTATCCAGTTCCAGCCTAATTCAGCAGTATGTTGGAGGAGGCCTTGTGTGTCTATCCACCTTGCTTTCCAGGGATCTCAGCCTCTTTCTGGCTACTGCATGGCAGTGTTTATGTGGGGCTGGCTCAGGGACGTGGTGTCTTCAGGCTATGCGCAGGCAGCGCAGTGGCTGCTCCACTGCACCCATCTGCGCTCCCTGCACTGAATTTGGGGTCTCTGAGTGTCCTATGAGTCACAGGGGACTCTGTGCGCCATCTGCCCCATTGCATCTATCCTCTCCTTTGATGGCAGTGGGGACACCCGTAGGGTTGCGAGGGGATGATGCTCACCTCCTCCCTGGCCTCGCTGTCTCGCGCTGGGCTGGGCAGCGGTTCGGAGCTGGCCCCTGGCGCAGCCGCTTGGCTGACAGCCCGGCTGAGGAGGTCAGCGTTGGGTTTTGTCCTTGTTTCCTCCCTCGATCTTCCCTCTGCTTGTTTTTCTCAGGCAGGGGAGGGAGAGGACAACGGCACTCTGTGTGTGTGTGTGTATGTGTGTGTGCATCCTGGGCTCTTCCACCCCAGCAGTGACTCTGCGGCAGGTCCTGCATCCCCTGGACAAGAGGGCAGCATTGCATTCCGATGTCTGCTCCTGTGCCAGGGTAGTGGCTCGGGGATGTCTCCATCAGCTGGGTGTCAATGGCTGTGCCAGGCACTGGCGGGGACCCTGTGTCTTGTCTGCCTTGGCTGTGTTTGGTGTTTGCCAGGAGGATGCTGGCTCTGCCAAAACTCAGCAGCATCCATTCGGGGTTTAACCTTAGACCCTGCTATAGGCTTAGCGCAGAGCTTGAATTGTCCACAGGGCTTTTGTACTGCATGTTGGGTCTGGCTGCACCCAAACAAACCTCTTTGGGTCCTGACCAAGGGGACAGGGACAGATGGATGGGTGCATCCAGCCCAATTTTGGTGCTTCTGCTCTCCCTTCAGAGCAGAGTGATCAAGGCTTATCCTGGGCTGAAGATAATGTGGACTGGGCTGTAGCCTCGATACTTTTGAGGCAAAGAGGTTGTGCTTTTGCAGAGGATGTGGCTCACCTTCACTCATGTTGGGATGGACACTGGAGTTACTGGGCTGATCTCAGGGCTTGGCAATGAGTCCCTGTTGCCCTTGGTGGAGCAGAGGGATGGTGTCCCTGGTGCCATCACAGTGGTGGTGGTGGTAGCATCCGCAAGGAGCAGCTTTGCAGCATCGCCTCACTGGACCAGTTTGGAGATGGGGGATGACAGCAGAGTTGCCCCATCTGTCCATCCTTGCAAAGCATCATTGTAGGTTTGCAGCTCTGTGTGCAAAAGAAAAGAAGGATGCCAGAGAGGCTGGTGGGTTGGGAAATGAAGGCAAAAAAACCCTATAAAATAAATAAGAAAGCAACCAGCCATTAACCCTCAAGCTGGCTGTGCTGCTGGGAAGCCAGTGACCATTCCCAGTGGGATGAAGCCTGGTGTTGCTCATCCCACCTCATTCCCCGTTCTCCCAGTGCTGCAGGTGGTTATGGCACTTACAAAAAAAGCCCAAATGATCCTTTCTCCCTGTTTGCAGAGGTGGCTTCTTGGCTGCATGGGGACAGGAATGGGGGATTTGTCCCCATTCCCTGCACTGAGGATGGTCCTGCTGGGCCTGGCACTGCTGGTGGCTTCCCAGGCTGCTCCCTGGAAAAGCATCTTCAAACTGAAGCCTGTAAATGCTGGATGCTATTAAAAAAGCCCTAGAAAACAACCAGGAGGGAGTGGAACAAAAAAAGTCTGTGAAACATCTGACTGTTCCCCAAGCCTGGCTAATGCTCTTCTTTGCTTATGTAGGGGGTGGGAGGTGTTTTTCAGGATGCCCAACAGCCTGGAGTAGGCCAGGCTTTTGGAGCATCGCTGAGCCCCGTCCTCTTGCTTCCTCTCCCTGAAACCTGCACATGTCTCTAATTTGGGCAGTCCCAAGCCTTTTAGACAGTATGTAGAGAAAAATCACCACTTTAGATGGTGTCACGACCATCCGAAAGGACTTGACCATTCCTGGCCTCTGGGATGGGACCATTCCTTATGAGTGCCCGGTCCAGCCCCAGCAGCATCCCATCCCAGTGGGCAGGATGCTGGCGGTGGGTGCTTGGGGCCGTGTCGGCCGGCGCCTCGCCAGGCGGGGCTGTGGCCGAGCTATTGTTTTCCCTTCCTGCTTGTTTTTCCGGACAACCCTCCCCTAATTAAATAAAAACACCCGTTCAGAGAAGCAAAAAAAAACCCTACCCCCAGCACAGCGCTGTGCCACGGGAGGGCAGAGCACCCATGGGAGAGGCACCCAGGGAGGGCGGTGACAGGCGAGCAAAGCAGTGAAGGTAGGTGATAGGCGAGGGGAGAGTGCGTTGGGATGTGCTTTGCATCAGTGCCAAGTTTCCATGGATGGCCATGGTCCAAAAATGGGTGGTTTTGACGATGTGTAGTCCAGGCGGTGCTGCTGGTTCTGGGGTGGCTTCATGCTGCTTCATCCTGGTTTTGGGAGTTGGTTTCTGGAAGATGCGAGCACCACATCATCCTTAAAAAAACCCAAACCCTTACATAGCCTCAAAACTATGGTGGTAAATGCTGAAGGTTTCATCCAAGGGTCTTGAAAGCAGAGGGCAAATGGCATGGGGATTGTGGATTAAAGTCAAAAGCATTAGGTGTCTTTAGGATTCCTAATGATATGTCTTTGTATTACTTGAAATAATGTGTAAAAATAGGGGTTGTAATATTATTTCTTTCTTTAGCAAAAGTGAAGTTTTGGGATGGAATAGTTTCAGCCAAACTCTCACCCTGCAGTGCAATGGTATTCAAATTGAGGATAGGACATAAGGTTTCTTTGATGAGCGAGTGCTAATATCATATTCAGCTTCTCATTAAAGCACTTTTCCTTAATGCAGGTTTAGTACTGAAGGTCAATGGTAAATGTTTTGGTGGTTGCAGATGGTATAGAAAAGCAGATTGCTGTTTTTCATGGGAGTCTTGGTGGTGAAAAATTTTAAGGAAATCCGCAGATTTTGTGCTGAATGGAAACTGGTTCACGGGCAGCTGGTCTAACTGTGAAGCAGGGGCTTGTGGCCACCTAAATATGCCTTTTATGCCCCCAAAACCCTACCCTTTCTGTTAATACAGGAGATAGGTACTTGTGATCCTTGATGCTCCAGTGATGAGGCAATAGACATGGCTATAAATAAATAAATAGAGAGGCTGGGGAATGTCAGAGGTGGCCTGGGGGTCTGCAGATTTGAGTACTTAAATATATCCCAGGTGACGCAACCTGCTGCTCATTCACTGGGGTGTATTGCCGCAGGAGCATTTAGGGATCTGAGAAGGAAAATAGTATTTTACCTTAGTACAGTGAGGTAAATCCAGCAGCAGCCCACTTTCAAGGGAGGTGTGGAGGTGTTGGTGGGGCTGTTAAAGAGAACTGAGGCACGGTAGGGGATGCAGGTGGAAGGGACCATGCTGTGCTCAGGCCTCATCTCCTGTAGCAGTACTTACAGTGGCTTCGTTGGAGAAGGGCAGCCCTGGTCCAGTGAGCATGAGCATCTCCTTTGGCCACCATTCCTGTATCACTTCTATCTCTTCTTCACATCCACTGCCATCAGAGCTCAGCTAACTCCATCCCTTTGTCCCCTCTCACCCTGAGCATCCTCCCCATCCTCCAGCTGGCCACTATGGGATGGGAGTTTGGCAGTGCTGCTTGAAAATACTCTGAAAATAGCACTGGAGGGCAGCGTCGGGGCAGGGAGGGCTGTCTGGAGGCGCTGCCATCCCCTTGGAGTGGGGACTTCACAGACACACTGCTTTCGAGTAATTTTTACGGTGGTTTTTTTTTGATGATGATGCCAGGTTCCTGTCCAGAGTTCAGTGGGGGGTGGTGGGGGTCAGTGGTTTTAGGGTTTGCTCCGGTTTGATGCACCATTGAACACCCCAAGTCCAGACTCGGGATGGGATGGGTGACCTGCTGCTACAGTAGGCTGCTGGTGGGGCTAAACCTACCCAGGTGGTGATGGTGGAAAAGAGCAAAACTGCGATTTTGTTTTTTTAATAAGTATTTTTTTAATACATTTGGGATTTAAAATATATATTTAAAAAAAGAAAAAAAAAACCAAATACTTTACTAAATCAAATACTTTAAATATATATATATATTTAAAGTATTTGTTTTTCCCCGGGGAAGGGTAATGGATTTAACCTTCCTATTAATCCTGATTAATCGGGCTTCTCTGCTCCGGTGCAGCAGCAGGAGTGGGAGCTGATAGAGGGGTATTTTAGGGCAAGTTGGGGTCTTTCTTCAGATCTCACCCCGGCGGGCGCCTCTCGCCTTGGCTGGGGCTCCGGGCAAGCTCATGAAAAGCATCTGATAGCAATAAAGAGCAAAAGCCTCCCGCTGACAAGCCCGGGCTGAAGTCACCGACGGGACGCGGCCAAGACACGCATTGTCCTCGCCGCTGCTGGGACTGATTAGAGCTGCCTGGCAAGGCCCGGCTCTGGGTGAGGGATCAGCCCCTTTTGCCAAAAAACCTCGATCCGGAGCAGAACCCAGCTTTTGTTTTCCTGGCTGCACTGTGCAGAGGCGATGCTGCCCGGCGGAACCAATTCCCCCTGTTTTGCATCCATTTCTCCATGGCTGTGACGGTGCTGAGCTTGGGGCATCCTCTATGGGGAGCGAGGTGAGATGGATCCCAGGAGGAAAAACCTGAATTCAGTCTTTTTTTTTTTATATAGCGCAAGGAAAGCAGGCGAGTCCCTGGCAAAGAGCAGACCTCTCCACTTGAAAGCTTTTGCTGTCCCTTCAGCGCTCAATACATACGATAGTGTTATTTATTCTCCTGTGTGTCTTGGGGGGGGGGCTGAACCATCCAAGTTGCTCTCGTTGGAATGTCCTTGGCAGTTACAAGGCTCAGAAAATGGGGGAGGGGGGTGTGTGTGTGTGGAGGTGGCAGATGTTCCAGCTGGGATGCAGCATTTTGTAACAGAGATGCATGTAGAGTGTTTATGTGTTTATATGTTGACATATATTTATATGGAGTGCTTAAATATATACGAAAAATTAATATATAACATAGGTATAAAATATATACAGAAATATATATAAGATTCCTTCTACCTTTTTGCCTTACTCCAGGCTGCAGAAGAGCTGTTTTTTCCCTGTTTGCCCCCTGGTGTGAGTTTGCTGGGCTCTCTGGGGCCCTCTGGACAATGCGAACCTGATGACCCCTTTGGTTGGGTGGGTTGGTTGTGGAGCAGAAATTCAGTGAAAATGAATAATTTTGGCAGGGAGGGGGAAAGTTTTTTTTTTTTAAAACTTGTTGAGAAAACAGGAGAAAACACCCCTTTTTATTATTTAAACATTTTCGTCTGCATGTGCTTTTGCCTTTGGCTCACTAAAATAGAAGACAAACAAACTGTGTTCTGCTAGAATTCAGGGATTGATCAAGAGCTGCCATTTATTCCAGAAAAAAATGGGAGCTGAGAAACTCTTTCTGAAGTGTAAGGTACTGGATAAACCTGGCGAGTTAAACCCTTCATTTCTGCTGCTGTTCTGCACCACGTTCTTGGTCACATCTTGCGATGGTGTGGAAAGAGGATGTTAAAGTGGCTGGATCCTCCTCCATCCATGAATTGGGTGTTCAGCACAGCAAGACAAAGGGAAGCAGAGGGGAAGGGCATATCCCACCTGCTTTTAATACAGGGCATGAGATTTAGAGCATGGGACATCCCTTGTGTTTGGGATGCAGCTGGCAAACCCATCCTGGGGCTCAGTATCCCCAGGAGAGGTGATGGATGTCCAGAGGTGGTTTGCACCATGCAAAATACATGTCAGCAGTATTAATACCCAGCAAATGCAGTCTGGGAAGTGTTGGCAGTCACAGCATTTCCCAGCCTGGGGCTGCTGCTCCCTGATTTGAATTTTTCCAGGTAGTGCCTTTCCCCAGGCAATTTAAAATGGGCATTAAAAAAGCGCATATATCATCCCAGTGAATCCAGCTAGGGAGTTAGCTGCTAACGTGAGTCAGAGCACACGGTGTAATTCGGGAAATGTGAGAGGTTACTGTGTTTTATGTAATCATCTTGTAGAAGCAGGGAGATTTAAAATCCTAATTTCCTTATATTTAGGGGGTTAAATCTCAGCTGGTGCCTGGAATTGGCTTCCTGCATGGGGCAAATGTCCCCCTGGAGTCTCCATCTGGTTTAGGAGATCGAGGCACCCCTCCGCTGCATGATATCTCCCCCGCATGAATGTGGATAGTTGAGCCAGGCTTCAGACCAGCTTGGTGGTGGGGTGGCCATGGTTCCTCCTACCCTGGGATGAAGGGATGTCAATAGGTGCTTGTATGGTCTTGACCTGTCCTTTCACTGGGCTTTCTCCTTCTTGGTTGAGTCTCCTGGAATCAAGTTAGTGGTGGAGCTTCTTGGTTGGTATCTGTGATTTGGGATGCGTGGATAGGGACAGGTGGCATGGCTGGGTGGGTGTTTTCCTGGGGAAAGAGCCCTCTTGAATTATTTCATTTCCTTCCTCCCCACAGCTGATAGTCGAAAAAACGACTGACTACCCTTCGGCTGAGTACTCCCTGGTGGAGGATGTAGCCCTCCACTTCACGTGTTTGATGGACAGACTGAACGAGCAGCGCCTCTTTCAGCCGGACCTGTGCGACGTGGACATTGTGCTGGTGCAGCACAAGAGCATCTTCCCAGCGCACAAGGGGGTCCTGGCAGCCTACAGCCAGTTCTTCCACTCCCTCTTCACCCAGAACAAGCAGCTGCAGCGTGTGGAGCTCTCTCTGGAGGCTCTTACCTCGCAGGGCCTCCAGCAAATCCTCAACTTCATCTACACCTCCAAGCTCCTCGTCAACTCCTGCAATGTGCAGGATGTGTTGAACGCAGCTGCCGTGTTGCAGATGAACAATATTGCCTCCTCCTGCCAGGACCTCCTTGACACCCGCTCGCTCAGCCTGGCCACTGACATGGCCCTGCCTGCTGAGGGCTGTGCCGGACCCCCACCCTACTACTGCGAGATCAAGCAGGAGGTGGATGCCCCCCATCCCAAGATCTACGCTCGGGAGGGCAATGACCCCTATTCAGTGCGGGTGGAAGATGGCACGGGTGGTGGGACGCTCCCTGCTGGTCCAGCCAAGCAGTTCTACAAGGAGGAGAAGGATGCTGGTCCAGGTGCTGTCTGTAAGATGGAGGGTGAGGAGTCCGAGGAGGACCTGGACAACCAGAGCTCCTACAACCGGGAGCAGATCATTGTGGAGGTGAACCTCAACAACCAGACCCTCAACGTCTCCAAGGGCATGGAGGGCAAGGGAGCTGCCAGCGAGGCAGCTGTGATGGGGCGGCCCGATGGTGATGAGCGAGACACAGAGGAGGATGGAGAGGAGGAGAATGAGGAAGGGGAGGAGGAGGAAGAAGAGGAGGAGGATGCAGAGGTGGGTGAGGAGGAGGAGGAGGAGCACAGTGAGGAGGAAGACCTGGAGGAGTCCACGGAAGAAGAGGATGACGACGACGATGATGAAGACGCGTCAGAAGTGAAAAGAGAAAAGTGTGGGCAGTCCCGCAGAGGCAGCCGGGCCTCCAAAGCCACCAAGTCTGCCATGGCAACCAGGTCCCAGGAGATGGCCAAGGTGGAAGAGGAAGAGGATGAGGAGGAGGAAGAAGGGCAGCGAGGGAGGAAGAGAAAAAAGGAACAGGATAGTTTGGGCCAGAAGGTGAAGCTGGAGGAGAAGCAGCACTACCCATGCAAGAAGTGCCCCCGGGTCTTCAACAACCGCTGGTACCTGGAGAAGCACATGAACGTCACGCACAGCCGCATGCAGATCTGCGACAAGTGCGGCAAGCGCTTCCTCCTCGAGAGCGAACTGCTGCTGCACCACCAGACTGACTGCGAGAAGAACATCCAGGTAAGCCAGCCCCGGGGATGTCCCACCAGGGGATGGACATCTCACCAAGGGGAGAACATCCACCATGGGGTGGAGCATCCCACTAGGGATGGACATCTCACCAAGGTTGGGGCATCCCACTATGATGGGACGTTCCAGTATGGGAGGGACATCCCACCCACCTTGGAGGACATCTCATCCAGCTACACTATGAGATGGGCTCATGCTCAAATATTTTTGACGTTGTGGTTGGCATACGGCAGATGGGAAGGAACCTCATTTCACCCTTGTGACTTGTATTCAGGCTCAGGAGTGTCCCATGGTGTCATGGAACGTGAGGGTTTGTGCCAGGGGACTGTGGCTTCCCCCTGGCTGGCAGGGTGGAAACATGAAGTAATTTTTGAGGAGTAATTTTTCTTTGAGTTTACTCAGTTAATCTGGATAAAACACTGTGAGCCCCTGATGGAGACGTACTCCAGCTGTTCCCACCCAGGCTGAAACCAATTTAGCTTAATTCAGAGATTTGCTGACACAAGTTAAAACGGTTTTAATCTGCCTTTTGTACTGCTCTTTAGCTTGTGTATTAGTGAATTTCCAGATTCATTTGACATCCATGCGGGGCTCAGGCTTGGTGTGTCCTTCACCTAATGCTAACAAGATTGACTCTGTTAAATTACTGCTATTTTGGAGGGATAGGGAGGCATCCCATCAGAGCAGCAAATGTGTGTTCCTGCAGACACCTCCAGCCCATCCGCTAATCCCTGACGAGCTGTTTTGGGTGATGCTGCTGCTATTAATTAAAAAATACCAACTTCTGGAGAGCTTTGTCCATCATCCTTCCACCACCAGCCAGATTTTAAATGATCCTGCAGAAATCCTAGGTGAAGGTAACGCAACCCAGGGCACCCGGAGCCCTTTGCTGACGGTACCACAAATAAAAGGGGAATGAAGCGGATCTCAGTGTCAGGGTGTGTGAGGAACACGGAGACAGGAGCGGTCTTGGCTCAAGTGGGTGAAGGAGCTGCTGCCTGCACTGACCCTTTGACCCTGAAAAATTCACAGTGCCAGGGTTGCCTTTTTCGGATGCTTTTTCCCAGAATTGGTGAGCGCAGCTCCGACACCTGCATCATGGTGGCTGTTTCAGAGCCTATCATAAAGCCTGTGCAATTAAAGTGAATTTTCCCAGAACATTTCTTCAGCCTCATCAGCTTTCCTGATGGATAACATGGGGCTGTCACCTTATTGGTTCTCTCCCCCCTGCTTTTTATCCTTTTTCCAGATAATTTCTGAATAGGGTGAGCCGCAACTGACCGTGTAGTGACCTCTTTCTGCAGAAAGTGTGGATCATTACCTCTTACTTAGTTGAGTGTTTTTAATTTTGCAAATAGCCAAATTCACTCCAGTTGCCCTGATAATATTGAATAATTTCATCCATATACCCTGGAATTATAGCTAGATAGAAAAGGGATATTCTTTGACTCTATACCTATAATGAACAGTCTTTATTTCTTGGTTTTTCATCAGATCTGTGGAGGGACCATCCCTCTTATCCCGTTTGAGTCTGCTGCTTTATTTCACTGTTTTGTCCCTAGATTTCATCTGTAATGCTTTAGGTGTTAGGCTTCACCCTGTGGTGGTTTCCCATCCCTGTCCGCAGGCCTGCAGACAACGTAACAGGCGTCCTGCCTCTACCGCCTGGAAACTGATTTCTCCATTGCTCTGTTGATTGTTTCTCAAACTCCTTGTCCGGCTTCAGTATGATTTTACTCTTAACCTGCAATACTTTATCTTCTCATTTTTCATTCCTCATTCAGATGTGACTTCCACATTTTCAAGTGATGCTTTCTTATGGTAACTGAAGACAGAACTCAGCCCTCCAGGGTACTTGGTCCCAGCCTGGGGGCTTTCCTACGTCTGCTGTTTTCCTTCTACCTTTAATTTTAGAATTCCCCTGCAGCCTTTCTCATTTTAAGTACAGAAAATGGATATTGATGTGTCTTTGATATCAGGCTCTGGTCCTGAATTTGTCCTGAAATTGTCTCTTACAGCAGAGATGAAGCCGTTCTTATCTGTGGAAATATATACTTAGAAACAGTAAAACATAGAGGACTACTCATGACAAGGTGAAGATGATGAATGTTGGGATGCCTCTGTGACCCTAATTTTGCCTCTTGGGTGCCTAAATAGAAATATATATGGAGAGATACTGTGACTACATGGCATAATGGGATATTTCCCATGGTATCACAGCCTCATTTGGTGCAAGATCTGGTCAAAGCCCATCAACGAGCATCTGTTCCTCTGAGTAGGAGGAGAAGCCAGAGGAATCCCTCCCTAGGCTCACTGGTACGACTCAGCCATGCTGTTGTGAGATGCCTCCAAGGCATGAATTACTTTTCTTAACACATTTGTGAGGAGGAGGGATGGTTTTATGCTTGTTAATGAAGAGGAGGATGAGTCATGGAGAAATGAAGATCAAAGAGTTGACTCTTGGAGGAAAGAGAGACCCTTGGCGCCTGGCAGGGTCCTCAGCCGCGTGCTGCCTGCCATCTCTGTACTCCAGCAACAGCCTCCTGTGTGGCCTTGCTTCCCAGTGTTTCCCTGGGCGCTGAACTGATCTCACATGCTTCAAACTGATCTCATGCCAAAATTGGAGCTTTTCCTGGGAGCTTTCAGAGAAACATCAAGCTTGTTGGACCTGAAGTAAATCTCTGCCATAACTTCTTGGGGGAGACATTGCACATCGTGTTGTTCTGCTTGCACTGATGGGCTGGTTTTGGGGTCCATTTGGAAAATTCATTTGGTGGTAAAGCATCTGTAATACCTGCTGAAGACTGAAGTTGTGCACCCTGGCTTGGTCTTCTTGTTCTTGTATTCTTTGAAGCCTTCTAATGCACAGAGGGTTGTGTTTGGTTTTTTGTGTAATAGCATCATTGTGTGCAAGAATTCAGTCCCGCTTGGGAATAGAACATTGGAGGGTGAGCTGCTGTTTATGCGAGTCCTAATTCAGCCATTGATAGAGATGCCATGTCCTTCCCTGAAAAGTCATTGTTCCATCCTCATAAAAATCTGATTTTGGAGCTTTTTAAGCGACAAAGTCTGTAACAGACATTCTGGTCATTATGATTTTTGATGTCTTAGCTGTAGGTTTCCTAGTGATGTTCCCTTTCACTGGATTAAGCTGATAGCCTATTAAGATGAAAATGCTGGTGGTCTCTGGGCATGTTCCCCTGCTTCCTTACCCATCCCCTCTCTCCTTGCAGTGTGTGACGTGCGGGAAGGGGTTCAAGAAACTCTGGTCCCTCCATGAGCACAACAAAATTGTTCATGGCTATGCCGAGAAGAAGTTCTCCTGCGAGATCTGCGAGAAGAAGTTCTACACCATGGCCCACGTGCGCAAACACATGGTTGGTGAGTGCAGGAGGCACTGGTGCCACAGGGAGGCCTTGTGAGGGGTGTTCATCCATCGTTTTGACAATGAAGGGTGTTTTCTTTGTTGCTGTTGTGTTGGGAGTTTAGGGCTGGGCTTGCTCTTGAGTGAACTTTCTCACCTCAATGCAGAGGCCTTGAAATTTGGCCTAGTATTTAATGCTGAATGTATGTCTGCTCAGTGCTGGTTTGGAGCAATCAGGCATGGTGCTGGGAAATCACATTTGTTTTATTTAACCAGAAAAAAAAGACCTCAGAAGTGATCAAAGGAGGGTTTGAAATGCAACTGTCCTTCCAGACCACACCAGTGCCAGACTTTGAAAAGTAAATTCCACATGACAGTGGTGTTTGAGTCCCTGGGGCTTGCATGCACCAAAGAGATCCAAAAATGGAGGTCTTGGCAAACAATGTAGGAAGTACTTGAAATGTTGCTGCTGTTTATATTCCCAAGATTGGCATTGGATTTGGTGGGGTTGGGCGTTGGTGTTGGGAATGGCAGATGGGAGTTGGGGAGACTGATGCTTGAAGTACAAGGAGGACTCCTGACACTGCTCTTCTCTTTAGCTCACACCAAGGACATGCCATTCACCTGTGAGACCTGTGGGAAGTCCTTCAAGCGCAGCATGTCCCTCAAGGTCCATTCACTCCAGCACTCTGGGGAAAAGCCTTTTAAATGCGAGGTAAGGTCCTGTTTGTCTCCTCACCCTGCATCTTGTCAAACAAGGACAAAGCCACTGATCTGGGGAAAAATCATCCGCTTTTTGGAGCTCCCCCCATGCTTTGTGCCAGTACAGCTGTAGGGATACTCCCATGCTCTTCCAAACTTTGCATCGCCTCCTGGTTTGAGGGTCCTACCAACCTTATGATAAAACTTGTCTGATGCCATGATCTGTCCTTCCAGTGCCTGGATTTTGCATCCAACTCCATGCCTATCCAGCCTGCACACCTGGCTGGGTGTATCCTAAAAAGCCATTTATTTGGGTTCTTTTTTGAGAAAAAAGTGATTTCTTGCCCTATTTCAACACACTGGCAGTTTGGGGGGAATGTAGGGATGTTCTGGGTGCTCATCAAAAGCTCATCCCCTTCTCACTTCTGCAGAACTGCAATGAACGCTTCCAGTACAAGTACCAGCTGCGCTCCCACATGAGCATCCACATCGGCCACAAGCAGTTCATGTGTCAGTGGTGCGGCAAGGACTTCAACATGAAGCAGTACTTTGATGAGCACATGAAGACGCACACGGGTGAGAGCTCTCCGCTTTGTCCACAGCTCCTGTAGGCAGGCACCCCGGGGAAAGGTGATGGAATTTGGTAGCATCTTTGGGTGATGGCAGGATGGGGTTTTGGCAGGGGACAGCCCAGACACCAGGGGACACCAGCTTCTCATCTGTCTTCCCCCATCCTTAGGCGAGAAGCCCTACATCTGTGAGATCTGTGGGAAGAGCTTCACCAGCCGCCCCAACATGAAGCGGCATCGCCGGACCCATACAGGCGAGAAACCGTACCCCTGCGACGTCTGTGGCCAGCGCTTCCGCTTCTCCAACATGCTGAAAGCCCACAAGGAGAAATGCTTCCGCGTCAGCAACCCCTTGGCTTCGGACACAGCCACCCCCCAACCTGCCACCAGCCCGGCTCCGTTGCCTCCTGGCCCTGGCGTCTCCCCACTGCCCCTGCCACTGCTCCATCCCCTTCCACAGACCCTCCCTCCTCCTCCTCACCTACCGCCACCACCTCCCCTGTTTCCTGCAGGGAGGGTAAACTCAAACAACAACTAGGTGCCCCCCCATCCCGGCCATGCGCCTGCACAGACTGCTCAGCCCTTTGGGAACGCCTCCCCGCAGGGGAGCCAAGGCTTTGCTTGCTCTCTACCCCTTTTTCTCCTCGTTTTGGGGTTGTTTTGGTGTTTTTCCTTTTTCTCACCCGTCATTTTTCACAAAGAGGGGGAGCGGGAGGAAGCCCCCCACACAGAGGAGCATGGGTGTTGGCGGGGGGGGAACTGCCATCCGTCCATAAGGGTGTAGGTAAAAGGCATCGCTTTCCGTTTCATCTTCGCATGCATCAGCTTCATCTTCAGCCAGGATGCTGGTGGTGCTTGGAGGAGCAGGATGCTGTGCCATCTGGGGTTGCGCTCACCGGTTGTGCACACCTGCTTGCTAGCTGAATGAATGCCTGCCGGTGCTTTGTTATTTATAATAAGCCGAAATCTAGTTAGTGGTGCTTGAATCCCTGTACTGTAAAGCTGGTCTTTCAATCCAGGCTGTTTTCCCAAGAGGCTGATAGGTGAGCACCACAGAAGAGCCCCCGCCAGCCCCGTCTGCCAGCCCCGGTGGCCCGCGGCGGGTGAGCAGATGTCTCCATTGGAAAGCTGTCAGCCTGCTCTCATTAGCAGCCCTTGCCACGTCTTCCTTCCCTGCGACAGGTTTTCCTCCTAGGTAGGCAAAAGCACAAACACCAGCGTTGCATCTTGGGGCATCGGCAGCTAGCTGCCATTTCGTTTTTGGGGTGCCCTAAGGGAGTTGGGCTCTGGTGTGCCCTTTCTGCTAGTCCCAGCAGGAGCTGGGCTCCTGGGGATAGGATGCTCTGGAGTTGGAAAATGTCCCTGGGAAAGCTCAGATGGCCTTGGGGCCAGGGGGAATGTAGTCTGGGATAGAGAAGCAGGATGCTGCTATTTCAGCAGAATCGGCCCAGAATAGTGCCTTAACAATTTGAATAAACCACTCTCTGATGGGTGAGCTCCAGGCTAGATCCCATTGCAAGGTTCAGAGCTATAGCGAGACCACATTCAGCCTGATGATGACTTATCCTCCAATTTGTTGCCTGCATCACTCTCCCAAGCTTTGCCACTCCCTTTGAGGTTGTCTGTTTCCCTGCCCTGGCTTGGGGGGGGGCAGTGAGGGCTATATTTCATTTGGTGATGTCCCATGGTGTTGGTTAGCCCTTCTTTGGCCATGTTGTTTGTTGAAGCTGAGTTGGTCTTTGGTTTCACTTCGGTTTGGCTTCATGCTGGCAGTAGGAGGCTTTGCTGTTAACTTTTTGTTGTTCCAAGCTGGGTATCTCACTGCTGTGATCTGCATCAGTGAGTCATGCATTGGCCTGTCCATGGCTATGTGGTCTTTCCTCCTGGGGAAATGTCCCCTTCGGAGCTAGGGAGAGCAGCAGGGGCTTCAGCACATCCAGCATGGGCAGAGAGGAGCTGGCCAAGAGGTAGTGTGCATTTTAGTTGATGTCTTGCTCTCAAGGCCAGTGCTGTAGGTGCATGTGGTTAGGTCATGCAGGAAGTGGTGAGCAGGGCTATTGGTAGGCAAGAAGGAAGAGAGGACCTCGAGCAGGCTGCAGGAGCCCTTTCTTATCTGCATCTTGTTCTGGGTGACAGCAGGGTGCTGAGCACAGCGGGCACAGGCCACATCTGGCCCTGCAAGAAATCTTGGTCTCCTGGACTTAATCAGCAAAATGCTTGGGCAGCATTGAGGCTGTCCTTGCAGAGATGGGAAGATTCAGCCATGTGCTCGCGGGCTTTGCTGAATGGGAACCTTGGCCTTATAGGGACAGGACGGAGGAGCATCTGCTGTTGTCCTGACTGCTCTTTGGCAGAATGGTTTAGATGATTAGTGTTTAGTGTTCCCTCCTGCTGAGTGGTGGTCCCCTGTGCCTGATGTCTCCAGAAAGCTGGGTGCTCTTGTAGGTGTTGCATTTTGCAGCAATAAATCACTTTTCATCTTCATGTTGGCTGGGACCTGTGGACTCCCAACACTGCAGTCAGTGCCAGTGAGCTTGCTCTCATCTCCATTTTTGCTTTGAGCAAATGGAGAGTGCTGTAACAGAGCTGCCTCTCCATATTGACCTTCTCAGATGGGTACCAAAGGCTTCTTTGCTCTCTTTCCTTCATGGCCCTGCAGCTTATTAGGATGGCACAAAGCCTTCTCAAATGCACCCGTGAGGGTGGTCTTGGGGCCATTGGCTTTCTGAAGGGACCATGATCCAGAAGGGAAGATGGTTTTTTAGAGAAGCATTCAGTGATATCCTTGGATGTGTTGGAGGGCCTCAGTAGAACAGTCCATGCTGTCTCCTCCTCCACCGCCTCCCAGATCACATCCACCAGGACTTTGTGCTTCTTACCTGTCACACTCAACCTTGAGATGGGATAGGACCACTGCACCCCAAGGAGGGCTGACCTTGCCTGAATAGTCTGTGTGATGGACTGTGTCAGCCTACTTGGCTGGTTGACTTCTGCCCCCAAGTAAATACACCAATATTTGCTCCCTTGTACCTCTCACCTAGAGGTGGTTTTCCCTATCCCAGTTTGTCCTCTCCTAGTGAGGATCTGTCCCGCTTGGATGTCACTGTGAGATGAGAGCACCTTGTTGAGGCTAGAAGCCCAGCAGAAAGCCCAGTGACTGATCCCATCTGCATCTGATCCCCTTCAAGAGCCTGCTCATATTGCCGCTTGGAGAAATCAAGATGTGACCATGCACACAGCACTTTGGAGAACCAGATTCCTGCTGCTCCTTGCCCTCTCCAGGGCCTGGGCAGTTCCCAGGAGTCCTACATGGTCCCTGAGCCCTTTTGTCGACACCCTTATTTGACCCCAGTGTATCTCTTCATATGTGGTTTTCGTTAATATACTAAGAGCTCTAAAGGAGTCAGTCCCGCACCTATCCTGGTTGGCCCTGTTGGCACCCGTTGGGTTAGACAGGGCAGGGAGTGGGGAGTTGGGTCAGTTGTTTTCAAGCTTTTTATGGCTTATTTTAATTTTTTTCTTTTTTTTTTTTTTTTAAACTCTTGCACCTTAATCTCTCACATCCCTTCTTCCACAGACTGAGAGGGTGGGGAGGAGCTTGATTTCCATTACGCAGTTCATGAATATGCCGCAACACAGTGCTCAACTGACAGCTCTGCCCATGCATCTAGCCTCAGACCTGTCTGGGTTTGAAATTCCCCCCTCTGCTTTCATTTGAACTCTGGGTAGGGAGGGAGTTATGTGGGGAGGGTCTTTTTTGGTTTATCTATCCCAGGAGCCTGGTAGCACAGACCAGTTCGCCTCATGGTGCCCATGAGGCACAGCTGGCCCTTCGGACCACAGCCATAACCCCAGCGCCGTGGGAAGGTGGTGATGGATGGACAGCCGGCAGGTGGGAACGGCTGTGACAGTGCAATAGAAATGAGCATCCGCTGCTAGACAACTCCACTGATTAAACTCTTGGTTTGCCTGAAGTCAAGAGGGAAGGATGGACAGACAGATGCCCTTTGTTCACACGGATGGAGAGAGCTTCCCCACACGCAGCCCTGCCTAGTGACGTGTAACCACAATGGGAATTGAGTTGAACTTGCAAAGGAAGAAAAATAATAATTAAAAAAAGTTAAAAAAGAAAGAAAGGAACAAGAACAACCTCAGTAGCATGGAACTCGAAGGAAATGAATGAAACCCCAAGCACTTGCCTCAGAACTCATTTCTCATGCCTGGTGTTTGGCTCTATTATTTTACAGCATTCAGTATCAGTTGCCCAAACATGCCAAGTTACGAGTGTATCAGTGGCTCTACTAGTGTGAACAAATTAAATGAAGCACTTTATTCTGTATACATAAGGGAAGGTGGGGAGGGGAAGCTTGGATGCTTTTCGGAAGCGTCTTAAGTAATGTTCTAGGAAATGTATTATTATTACTTTTTTTTTTTTTTATGACTGTGTAATCAATATATGTTTATCTTTAACTCCAAGTACAGCAGTTACTCTCTTTGGGATTGTGTGATGAGGGGGAGGCTGAGATGGTTGGGTTAGTCCATCAACACGGGGCCAGCCGGGCAAGTCATTGCCTACCACTGGAATGGGCAAGTCTTGCTTCGTTGACAGCCCCATTGGCCAGTGTCCGGGAGGTCCCCAGAGGTGCATCAAAGCTGCCTTCCAGGGCACAGCTCACAGTCAGCCTTGGCACCAAGGGCCCAATGTGTATCCCCATCCTGAACCATCTTTTGTCTTGGGGTGCTGGGGCTGTTTTATGGGCCACCCATGAGCAAGATGGCTCATGGTAGGGTAAGCTGCTTTGGGTTGTCCCTAGAGACCAGGTCCTTGGCCATTCTTTTGGCCTCTCACCAAGGCATGCCAGCTCTTGACAGTGGTGAGAGGTCAGAATTGGGCCTTTCCACTGCGTTCTCCCAGTTTGGAAGTGTTATGACCGTTACCAAAGAGGTTGCAAGTGGAAGGACTGAATCAATAAACAATTTGTCTTTTATAAAAGAAAAAGTAAAGCTCCACCACTTTCTTTGTTACCTTATTTTTTATGTTTGGTTTGATTTTAAAGGCCCTTTGCAAGCAGTTGTGTAAATTATCAGCCAGGCAGGATGGGATTCTGATGGCATATTTGTTGACTGCTGCCATTGCTTCATATGTATAGACTTTGTGTTGGGTTTGGTGAGAGGTGTGTGTGTGTGTGTGTGTGTGTGCGACAATTAGACTGTTGTTGGGTCAATAAAATATCTCTCCAGGAAATGGTGATGAGTGGATAGAGGAAGGGGCTCAGTGTTTACAGCCCTGGGGGGATATTAGGGAGGTGGGGGCTGAGCTTGTAGGTCCTACTGACCCCAAGAGATCTGAATGAGCTACAAGCTGCATCTCTTGGAGCTCCCCTATGGGCAGTGGAGAAACTAAGGAGCTCATCCAAAAGCACCCAGTGCCTTTATTGATTTAAAATGGAGTGCTGGGAAACTTGCCAGCGAATTCCAGCTCTGATACTGGGAAGCTAGTAGAAGAAGAGGTGATTTTTCCCACCCTTGGGATGCACCTTCTCATTTGCTACTGGCATTGCCTGCAGAAGATAGCCATGGGGGGACCTGTGCCCCTGGAGCTGTGTGCTGAGCAGCAGCAAGCAATGGTGACTCAGTATTCATGTTGGCATTTATCTGTGACTACCTTTGGGCTGAAGCAGCCTCTTGATGCGGTGGTGGTAAACATCTCTGGGCCACACTTTTGCTTAGCGACGTGCAACTTTTTTGCCTTCCCTGGCCCAACACTGTCTGCATGCACTAGTTTTGCCTCTCCTTGCTCAAGCAACAGGATATTTCAAGTTCTTCTGGGTCCTCTTGTACCACAGTTATTTTTCCTTTTATTGTTTCTTGCCCTGAGCCAGTGGTAGCATCTCCCACAGCCTTATAATGAATGTGAACCACGCAAGAGCACTAAGCTCCTATTAACTGTACTCCCAATGGACTTCTGCAAGGTGAGTGACCAAGGATGAGGACAAGTTTTAACTAACTCTCCTCAAACTAATAATAAAGGACCACCCCATAGCAACTCATGTTGCTCAGCAACATTCCCCATTGACTTCAAAGGGCTCAGATTTCCCCCAGAAGAGCCAAGCAGTGGGTGGATGGGGATTAAACCTCTCTTAGGACCAAGTGTCAGCAGCTTGCCATTCTGCATCCAGCAAGAAGAGCTTTAAGCAAAGGTGTTGATGTCTAACCCAGGCAGGAGGTGGTGTCCTGCCACTGCAATAAATGGCTGTTGAAAAATTTGTTATTCTATGCATGGATTTCTTTTTTCTTCTTCTTAAGTTTTCTTTTTCTTTGCTGCCATAAGCTATTCTACGTTTGGCAGATTCATCTTCAGTTAGCTTGGGACTTGTCCACAAGAATTTCTGCTGAACTGGGTAGAATGTGATTTTCTTCTTTTTTTGTACACACTTGATAATTTCAAAGGGTTCTTGTGGCTTTTTTTTTTTTTTTTTTTGTTATAAACTATTTTGTAAGAGCCAGTCACCTTGGATTTATTCTTCTTGTGAAAATATTTCATTACTGTTCTGATGTGATTGTCCTCTAAAGAGATTATCCTGTAACTTTTTAAATCCTTAAAATGAAACCAGGACAAGACTCTGGTCCTTTTACTTAAGCCAAATTGTCTTTCCTTCCAAATACATTTTAATCTGTGCTGCGTTTTGAACTAAATGAATCAGTCAGATACGATTTGTGATACCATGATTTTCATGCCACTTTCAGGGAATTATTTTGCAAGGTTTGTATTTGGTGGTGGTTTTATTACTCATTATCAGTCCTGTTCATGGCATCAGGCCATGTAGGCACCAGCTTCCTTCTAATCCTATGTGAGCTTGTAGTTCTGTCTCTGGAGAATAGCTGTAAGGATATGAATGCTAAAGTTTCAGCCGCCAAACTGGGGGAACTATAAGAGGAATAAAAGCTGGGGCTCTGCTAGGGCTCTCCATGGAGCTGGTTTGCTGCTGTGGACATTCGATTATGGCTCTGTTAAGATGCAGACGCAGGAGATTTCTTCAGAAATAGCATAATAATTTATTTTTAAATAAACCACTGGTCAGATGGTGTGGGCATAAGGAGATTTCTGCTCTAGCAGATCTTTGTCCTGCTGCCAAAACAGTTGTGTTTCTATCAAAACATCATTAAGGATAACTTTAAAATAAATACGCACTTTTCCTCAGTAGGAGGTTCTCCTAGAGCCAAACGCATCTGAGATTTTCATGAACCTAGCAAACTAGAATACTCTTTAAAAAAAAAAACCCAAAGTTATAACATTAAAAATGAGAGAAACGACATTAATATAAAACCTTTCCCTGAAAAACTGCACTTGTTCATCCATAGGTAAGGACATTGTGATCTGTGATTGAAGATGAGGAGCCCAAAAGGCTGATTATGAGCTCACATGGCCTCCCATTGCTATCTCTCCCTGCTTTCCTATCCTGCTACTTGCACAGCTTTTCCCTTCCTGCAGCCTTTATCTCGTGGCCTCCAAAAGTCAAGGAGGAGATGAAGAACTAAGACTTTTCATTTCAAATTCCACTGTTTCTCCTGCCCATGCTCACTTGCTCTTTTCTTTTAACTATCCTATACCAAAAACCTTCATCACTTGGAAACTCATCAAGGTTCCCCCAGGTCTCTTCTGTACTACTTCTCCTACCCTTCCTTTTCTTCTCCAAGGTGGGCTCTAGCACCATGCTCACAGCTACCTTAGGTGGGGAAATATTTTATAGGCCCATCTCCTTGGAGAGTGTCAACTTAGTCCCTTGAGATCCACTTTCTTCCTTCACTGTTGGCTGGGGAGGTTTAGCAGCAGGTGAGAAGACAGGGGAAAACATGGAGAAAGAAGCAGAGCAAACATATGACCTTTTTGTCCTGTCTAGTGATAGTGGAACAACTCATTGCTCCATGCTTCTTGGTCTACCCCAGCTTCTTGCAGGCTCCAGATCCCTTCTCTCCTTCTCTAGTTGTCGTGTGAGCATCTTCAAGTTCCCATAGGGCTTTAAAATAATTTCCTTCCTTTCCCATTTAAGTTAAAAGGTACCAACCGCAGATGCAATGTCCTACGCAGTATGCAGATGCCACATCTCTGTGCTGATAAGCATGGCCTCATGTCCCCCCACCCCTCCTTGCCCCAGACCCCCATGGAAAATAAATAAATCAGGCCTTGCTACATCTTCGTTAGGCGCAAAACGTTGAGGCGCACGGGAAGGAAAGTGGCACCAGAGGCGTATTGGATCTCCCGGAGGACCCCTTCCCACTTCTTCTGCTCTTCATCATATCTGGGGACAGACAGATAACTATGGTGAGGAAAACTTCTATCCTCTTCAGCTCCTCTCATGATGGTGGTAGCCTGAGGTGTGAGGTTCTGTAGGCATTATTCAACCACGAGATACCTGTGGAAGCTGCATGGGGACTTTCAGCCCTGGTCTGGTCTGGTTTGCAGCACCAGACTAGGAGACGTGGGTATTAGCATATGGCCTCACTAGGGAAGGTGTATTTTTCCATTGGGAAGGGGTTTGGTGGCACCAAGACTGAGCGTCCATGGTGGGGGCCAATGGGTGCCTGCTGAGGGTTGCTCTCTCTAGAGCTATAGATGCGAAGGACAGGAGCAGCTAACACTCTATCAGCAGCCATCAGAAAGTGCTTTCTGCCCGCTTCTCTGATCACGCATAAGACTATAAGATTTCCAGCCTGAATACTGGTTTTCTCCAGGAGAGGGTGCATTGCAGAAATGCTGCTTCAGACCAAAGGGGAGGTCTGGAACCAGCTCCAGGCAAAATGTCAATGCAGCAACAAAGCTAAAGGAGCCGATTTCCCCTAGGGCATTGCTGTATGAGGCTGGGAGAGATCACCGAATCACCTAATGTGTCCTCCAGCACAGCGCAGGGCAAACTTCTCACACACAGACCCTGCAGTGAGCATCCAGCCTTGTGCTGGTGTAACCAACTCACTGAAGGCATCAAGAAGACAGAAACTATATTCCCCCAGTGGCTCCCATTAGCATCCCTCCCATGCTCCCATGGACAGCGGTGGGGAAGATGGTCACCTCCAAACATCGTTCAGCTCCGTTGGCACCAGCTCTCCCGACTCTGTCTCCACTGTGGCGAAGCCTCCAAGCAGGTAGAGTACCCCAGCCAAGCTCACCAGGCTGACAGAGCTGCGCTCCTGCGGGAACTCAGTAAAGGTGTCCCACCTGACAGGTAGCGAGAGGGGACATGTTAGAGCACCCTGCCTTATCCCCATGCTGAGGCTGGCCTCAAATCAGGGATCGATGTCTGAATTAACTAGTGATGGTTTAACCTGTGTAGGTCTACTTGGGATGGGATCATGCACCAACTGCTACTAGAGATACCTGTCTCCATCAGCTCCATTTCGCACTAAGTGAGCTGTGAAGCATGCCTGGCATGGACCAGCATGGCCCAGCAGTAGGTCTGCAGCTGTGAGGCCCACCCAAAGTCAGAGAGTATATTATGTTGGGTGAAGCTCCCAAGATGAAGATACAGCAATGCAGGGAACCCAAGAACTGTACCAGTTGATGCAACAGCTTTGAAGGTGATTCACGGCCCAGCTGCAATAACATTGGTAATGCCCAGCTGTCTGAGGAGTACAGACTGAGAGTAACAGGTACCAGGACTTGAAAGCAAACTCCAGAATGGTTGGAAGTTGCTTAATGTACACTTGTAGCTACTCCTCATCTACCTACCCCCTGAAAGTGTGCTCAGGTACATACTTGTTGGTGGCAGTGTCATAGACTTCCACTGAGTTGGTCAAACCAGAGTCGGTCACGCCAGCAGCCACATAGATCTTGTCCTTATGCACAGTGGCTCCAAACAAGGAGCGGGCAGTCTTCATGGGAGCCAGCTCCTTCCACTCAAACTTGGATGGGTTGTAGACGCACATCTTTTTCAGGCACTTCCTAGAGAAAGATGAGAGAGAACAGGAGCCTTGATCACTTGCCAGGGGGTAGCTTTGAAACATAGGAGACTGGGAATGCCCACTGGGAAGAATATGGGGTCTCTAGAAAATATTTTTCTCCTCCACATCAGCATGTGTGCCTTTGCTTAGGTTTGTACCCAAAGATGCCCATGGCTGGAGACTTCATCTGTGTGTACAACATACCTGCTTCTGTCGTACTTGTTTTGGAGTAGGAGTCATGAAAGTTCAGTATAGTGCTCACAGAGCTGGGTATGAGTCCACATAGCTAACTGCCTCTCAGAAACTTGCACATAGCCATCAAGACAGTGTTTCGGTGCTCCTGATCCAACTTGATGCTGCAAAATATGACCAGCAGCATCCCTGTCCCTATGACGGCAATGTAAGGTGTGTGAATGTATGCATGCTCACACTTTTCAGAACAAAATCCCTTCAGAGCAGGACCTATCTTTGCTGGATTTTGGCACGTTTGCTCTGCAAACAGTCACACTTCTGCCTTGCAAAGCAATGGCTGCAGTGCTCCCCAAGAGAGGCTGTTTCTGCTGAGCCCGTCTCCTGCAGGAAGGCAGGGTGGAGGTTAGATTTGATGAGGTTTTTCACTCCTATTGCAAATACCCATCTGGATTTGATTACTAGGAGCATGCTGCTCCACAGCAAGTCAGAGACAGGAAACCTTGAATGTGAAGGAGTTTCTTACTCTTCAGTGCCTGTCATAATCTCTGCGACATTTATATTGTGAGCAAAGGGGATGATATGTTCCCTCTCCTGCAAGGAGAGTACAATCTCCCTGATGTCCCTGTGCAACTTCTAAGGGCTTGGGAGGGACTGCAGTCACAGAAGCAAGCTGAGAGGGAAGGATCCGCATCTCATACCCCTTCTAACCTTAACCCATATAGGATCCACGCTGGGGTGGTACCAACTCATGCTCTGCACTCCCACTAGTTTGGGGGATGACTCCCTCCCTGAATTTCTCTTGCTTTTTGACTTACTTATCACTTCCTTTTCCACCGATGGCATAGACAAGATTGTTGTGCGATACCACTGCGTGGCCATAGACTGCATAAGGAAGGGAATCAGCTTCACCCCACTTGAAGGACCTGGATCAGAGAAAGATTGGAAACAAAAGGATTTGTAGCTTTCTGCGTAAGACCTAGTGTACATGCTATTTTCCAAACCTAGAGATGACCCAACCTCAAAGATATAAGGTTTTCAATGAGATAGAGCTCATGAGCAAATTTTGTGTTCATAAATAAGTGGGGAAATGAAATATGCAGAATGTTCATGCCCATACTCTTTATTTTCTGCAACATTCCCTACTCTTGGGCTTTTTGGATACACATGCCCACTTCTCCCAGGATTTTACTCCATTCGCAACCATTACCAGCTGAACACACACAAGACAGAATTCTGCATGAGAGATAAAAATTAAAACCAATGAGACTTATGGGTGCAAGATCCTGAGGGCAAATGGGTTTTTGTCCACTGCCTTCCACTTTGAGGTGCTTTGGTTGGCCAACACTCAGCAAGGGCCCATGGGGGTGGGTATATCCATATTTTGCAGTGCAGGGATGTGATGAAACCTCTGAGCTAGCTCTGGGACAGCAGAGGATGAAGCTCCAAGGCTTTGGAAACCGCAAACTGGTACCCAAATAGGGCTGACCAATTTTTCAACAGGTGCCTGTTCATATCCATGTAGCTTAGGCTTGCCCCCAGTTTTCACACGTGTAAGATGTAGCTGCCAAGACCAGCATTTTCTTTTACTTAAGAACTGAGACTGTTTTCTAATTGCCCAAACAATCTGGGCAAATATTTGATTCCGTGGAGCAGCACTTGGCCCTCTGCAAATCTTGACTTAATACTAGAAATGCAAGTGGTGCTGATCACATCTCTGCCAGCTTCAAATCAGTATTCAAGCCACCCCATGAGCATTTAGTGGGGGCAGACACAGGGGCAGATGAATGCCCCATTCTGTGGGAATGAAACTGGTTTCAAATCTTTGCCTACAAAACAGACCTTGAAACACATGCCTCTAAATATAAACAAAGCAAATGCTTGTCAATGTTTACTGCTCTCCCTCTTTGGAAGCAGTCTTTGGATGCTTCTGACTCCTGCGAGCAGAAAAGGATCGTGCTTTTTAATGAAGGTTATGACCTAATGTGGTTCAGAGCCCATTGTCCAAAAATAATTGGATATTAAGCCTGATATCAATTAGGCTGGTCTATTCAATGCCACATCTGAGTATTTTCAAAACAAACTTTGCTGTTCAAAGCCACTCCTGAAGAGATCATGGTGAATATCAGTGGATCTCCAACCAATGGGCAAAAGCAGAAGGAAAAACTTCTCTTACTCCTCTGTGTATGCCTGACATAAATATCTACTTAGATCAGTCCGTGATAACATAATATCCCCATTATGGCTTTCACCTTGGGGATGTTCTGTTACAATAAATGAAGCAGCTGTACAGAGACAGCTCAACACCCCAGGGTACAGCCTGAGATAGTCCCAATGGTGCCAACATCTAGATGCAGAGTTCAAGCCCTGCCTCAGAAACCTGCCAGCCTCTGGGGAGCTGGAGTCATTTTCAGTGGCAGCTGCTTTGCCTTCTCCTGTAAGCCACCTCCCACCCCACACTCACATGTGAACACTTACAGCCGGTCATAGCACAGGACTGAATCCAAAGTCTTTTCTCCCTCCTTCAGTTCTTTTCCTCCGACCACAAAAATAGAGTTTTCTGCCTCTCCCAGGCCAAAGAGGCAGCGAGGAGAGGGCAGGGGGGGCATCCCCAGCCAGTCTGCGTCTAGATGGTCGTACTGAAAGGAAACACATGGTCATAAGTGTATGCTCACCCAGCCCATTTGCTTGGTAAAAATCAGGGTCCGGAGGCTGAGGGAAATGTCAATTCCCATGTGTAGCTTGGTCACCCCAGAAGGCACTTTCTGCAATGCCTGTGCCTTACCATCTGGTGCAGAAAGGAAGATTCTAGTGCAATTCCAAGTTTTATATCATATGACATATGTTTTATGACAAGGCATAAGAGATGTACCAGCATGAACATATTCTTATCTATGCACCAAAGCCTTGACTTGGAATATGGTTGGTCATCCTCAGAGAAAAGAGTCCCATGGTGGACCTATGATGGACAGAGTCTGGGACTGGATTTACTGAAGCACTTGAATCTTAGAATTTTTGCCTGAACCTCTTCATGTGTAACCTACACCACGGTATTTCATCCTGATAACTTCCATCTCTGTCAGGTACTGCATAGCGCTGGCAATGTTGGCTACACAGCTCACTCCCCTGAGCCCCTTCTTTTCCCACCGATCCTTCCTTCTGGCAAATGATCAGTTACCATGCTCCACCTCTGCTTCTTAAGATATTGATATTGTCCTTTATCACCTCAGTGTGTGTGTGAATTCATGAAATGAACCATACGTGAATCTATCTGCAAAACAACTATTTGCACAATACTTATCTACCCAACACAGTACAACATGACTGAGATGGTACTGCAAAGTCCAGAACTATTCTTGTTGGCCAAAGTGTGCCAGACCTGATAGATGGAAAGACTGATTCATACAGCAGTTCATACAGCACTACTAAACCAGATGTCCAAATCCTTGCAGATCCTTGGACATCTGTAGATAAAGGCATTGCTCCTTTTCCCACCAGAAAAGAGGGATGTGGAAGGTTACGAGGCTGGGAGCAATCTGTGCGCCACGGCTTGATGGGAACTGTAAACTGGGGCAAAATCATTTAATATAGCAGAGGAGGGAGGAGACCAGTTTGGTGGGACTCTGCAAGATGGAGCTGTGAGGCAGCATTGTCTGAAGCACTGTTTGCTGTGGGTTCAGGCCAAAGAACTTCAGCTTGCTGGGTTGCCTCTAAAAACTTGGCCTCAGCTGGGTGCCTGTGGTTATTGTCTCTTTGTAATCTGTGGTCCACATATGGGTTATTTATAGTGCAAGCCTGAGCAGCTCAGTCACCAGGATAGTTAGTTCCTGCTTCTTGGTGGATTCAGCATTGTTCTCAAGTCATAATCTTAGAACTGACAAATAAAGGATACCCTTTTCCATCTGAAATGTCGATAGAATCATTTTGTTCCTGCCAAAATTTACAAGGCGTCTGGGACTTATCAGCATTTTTGTATTTTGGTGCCTGTCCTTAAATCTAAACTATCCCTGACCTAATTGTCCTGGCTTCAGGAGGAGGAATGTGAAACTGGGGAGCATAGAAACTGAGTCAGGAGGTTGCTGCTGCCCTGGCATGATGGTTCAAAGTTTTGTGTGTAGCTGCCTGTCTACATTTGTGTGAAGTTTCTTCTGAAAAATGACTCAAAAAGGCTCTCTTGCTCATACAGGAACCTCAGGTTACGTAATGACACTGATGGCAATGAATTACACCTTTGAAAATGATGACACTTTCCAACCCTGGGAGACTTGTCTGCACTTCCCATGCTTGAGTGCCACAGAAAGCCATGAAGGGACCACTGTCCCCTTCTTGTGGGCAAGGCGATAGAAACAGCCACATGACACACAAGGCATTTGCTACTGAGTCAGTGGCAAACTGCGAATTGAATATAGAAACTTAGCTGTTTTCAGCTTAGAATGCTTTAGGTTGGAGAGACCTCCAAAAGTCTTTCATCCAACCCCTATGCTCAGGCAGGCACAGCTTTGGAGCAGGAGCAGGTTCCCAGGGCTTTGTGCAGTCAAATATTAAACACCTCCAATGATGGAGGTTGTGTGACCTCCCTGGAGCCCTGCTTCAGTACCTCACCACATCAGCTGGGAAAACTTTCCTCACAACTGACTGAAATTTCCATTACTGCAGCTGGTGGCCATTGTCTCTTGTACCGTCTTTGTGCATATCCAAGAAGAGTCTGGATGCCTCTTCTGTGTCCCCTCTTATCAGGGAGCTGCAGACATCAGTAAGATCTTCCCTTCCCCTTCTCTAGGCTGATCAAACCCAGCACACCTCCAGGGACAAGAACAGCACTAGAAATGAGGCACACACTGATAGGTGAGGAAATACCCTTTGTCCTTGGGGTGTTTGCTCTGTGGCTGTAGCTGCTGTTGTTCCTTTGTTGGCACTTGGCAGAGTCATCCTTGGGTTTTGCTGGGGATTCATAGTACAAAGGATGCAAAGCAGAACCCAGACATGATGTCACTAACCTTCCAGTTATTGTCCCTATGGCAGCAAGGGCTGGACAAAATACAGTGTTCAAAGTGGTCCCCTGTTCAGGATTTTAATATGGAAGGCTTATTCCTATTACCTACTCTGTCAAGCCTCCTTCTGCAATTACCAGAATCCCCTTTAGTGGGATATGCCTTAAAAATATAGGGAGAAGAGTGAAGCATCTCAGATATTTCACCTTCATTTACAACTTTCATTTTAGCATCATACGACAATTAATATTACTTCTATCACATGGAAGCTAAAGATTGGTGAGGCTCCAAAGGGGTCAAGGAAATAGAAGAAAAGCAAAGCTAGTACCTGTAGAAAGTAGGAACTCATGGGATCCTCTTTGCTATCCTCGTTGTAGTATAGTCCTCCAACAATGAAGATCTGATTCTCTTTGGTCACCAGGCTGATGTGGTTCTTTGGGATTTGAGTAGACACAGAGGCAAAATAGCACTCATTGGCAGTGGGATCATAGGCCACTGCTCCACTGTCGCTCACCATGAAAATAAGGTCCTGGAGAAACATCCCAAAGCGCATTGTGTCATTTAAGATCCCTGGGAGAGCATCCTCCTCTGTATCTTCCTCCTCATCTACTGCTCCATTGACAACATTGTTTTTCTCTTGATTTTCACTGCTTTTCTTCACTTTCTTCTTCCTCACCACAGTGAATTTGCCTTTCTGAGCATCCTTCACCATTTGCAGTTTCTTGAGCAGCTCTGGACTGGACTTCACCATGGGGTGTTTTTCCACGTGGTCTTTGATGTAGTCATTGGGCATGAGGCGGAAGCGGATGCTTTCAAAGATGACAGGCAAGGCCTTCTGCCGGCTGTCATGGTCCTTGGTCCCCACCCACTTCATCACTACTTCAAAGACAGTCTCCTCTTTCTCGATGTTGAGGGAATCACTGGAGATGATTGCAATAAGCTCATCAGGGGAGAGCTGGTAGAATTCCTCATCACGAGAAACCAGCGCAAAGCGATCACAGATGAAATCCCTGGCTGCCACGGCCAGCCGGGCACAATCCAACATCAAGCCCAGCCTGAAGATAGCCAAGCAGTTGCTGAGGCAGAGCCGCTTCTGCAAGTAGGACACACAGACGGTGAAGATGGAGGGGATCTGGAACATGTTGGCTACGGAGAAGATGTCCTGCACATTCTGCTCTGTGATCTCCAGCTCAGAAGTGTAGATATAATGGAGGATCTTGCCCATGACATCCGGATCAACATCTTCCAAAGTGACCTCCCTCTTCTTGCTCTCTTCCATGTCCGAGAGGAACATTGCTCGGAAATATGGGCTACATGCTGCCAGTACCAGCCGATGGCAAGGAAACTCTTTCCCCTTGACTTTCAAAACACAGTCCAGAAATTTACTGTGGTCCAACATGTCTTTGAGTCCATCCTGGAGAAGAGTTTGCTGGTAAAGACGCAATTCTTCTGCTTGATCTAAGGACAAACCCATGATGAAAACTATCCACTGTTTCTCTTTTTTTTTCCCAATCCTTCTTTTATAGATGTATATTTATGAATATATGTATACCTAAGCCCCTGGTAAAGAAACTTGCTCAAAGCAAGGCTTGCAGTCTCCCTTGCTTCCAGACTGTCGGCACAGTGGGAATGTGAAGCGCCTGCTACTATCGCAGCTGTCTGTGTACTTCAGTTTCCAGCGTAGGGCTTTATATATAGCCACAGTGCTACAAAGCTTAAGGAATCTATACTGAAGCATGTGTAAGCCGATCACCCTTTAATATGACACATTGGACAAGGAGGAAGGGAGGGGGCTGGGGGGACAGCTGTAATTCCAGCCTTCATGCTTCAGGAAGGGTCTGTCAGCCCATGAGTCACACCAGGGGGAGCAGGAGTTCTTGCTGCAGTGTCATGACGGGGGACATATGTGATCCTTTGGCACAGCCACTGTGCTTGGGAAACAACCTCCAGGTGAATCAAATGTCTAAATCTGCCTTCTGGTTCATGAATGGCAAGGCTGAGACCTTCTCCCAGCACTGCTAAAATGACTGCTCTGAAGCTCCTAAACCTTTTGCTGTGCTAAAAATAGTGAAGTCAAAGCTGGAAAGATGCAATAAAGGAGCATCTTATGTGGGCCTTGTGGCATTCCTGGCTCCAACCAATTCACTCCCAGGGATGCTTTTCCGCAGAGGTTTGTCCTTTATTCTCCTCTGGAGTCACTTTTCAGGGGTCTGGAAGGGGGTGGAAAATGAAGATAGAGCTATTTATTTGCATCCCTGTCTGAGATATGACACCTATGCTGGAAGTTACTTAAAAAGCCTCACTCTTTAGAGGAGACTTGAGGAGCCTGGGAGGGGAATAGCTCTTTTTGCCTGCAAAGCATGCATGGGCCTGAATGGCACAGTGTCTGGACACCTCCTTGTTAATAAATCCATCTTTTCCACATCTTGATGACAGAAAGAAAGTCTGAGGCAGTAGATTGAGAAGTAAAGAGAGAGCAACAGAGGGCTTCAACTCACAGATTAAGACTTCTAAACACAAGTATATTCTTGTTGAGGATCTCCTGCTAAGGTCTACTGAGATTCAACACCCTTAATTTGAAGCTTAGAGCCACGGCAGGGCAACCTGCCTCTTCTTTAGCTGATGTTCCAGAAAGGCTGAGTCTCCAGCAGGTCTAATGTCATGCTTGCATGCCATGGATGTCTAGGAAGCCCCATGGGTCTTCAAACGGTCAGTCTTTGTCCAGCTCTTCCCATGGAGCTCATGAAGGAGCAAATTAGTTTGGATAGACATGGATGAACAGAATAGCTATAATTATACCTGCACTAAAAACTGTATTTGTTTTATCTCTGTTACTATGGACCCTTTGGGCGGGCTGACACTCAGTTATGGTACAGATTTAATTAACGATCTAATTAAGTCTATGCAAAGATATTAGCCACTCTTCTTTGTGCATTTAAAGCCACATTAACTCCTTACACTGGCATGGATGTATTTATAAAAGTGCTTTGTGCTTTTGTCTACAGCTGTGAGAAGAGGGAGGGAGCTATACTGGTATGAAGCCCCTTTGGTACTTGTGAGGTTCCAGCAGCATCAGGGAAGTACCAATATAGCAGGGAAATAATGGTAAACTGTTTTCAGAGCTCACATGCAGGGCTGCTCATCTGTGACATGATCAGGCAGTGAGCTCTGATCTTTGAACTGGGTCAAACTTCAGAAACATTCCTGTGCTCCCAGACATGTGGGGCTGGACACTCCCATCGTCCTCTCTCATCTCCTCAGCATTAGTTCTGTGTTTTCCCAAGTTTAATCATAACGTTGCACTACCAGCAGGGATTTTTCAGCCTCTGCCTTTAATCTCCCTTGAGCCCTTGCTTGTTTTCCTTTTCACTGTGCTGCTCAGTGTGTGCTGCCATCCAAGGTTTGCTTCCACACTCCTTGCACCACAAACTGTGGCTGCTGAAGTGCAGCTACAGCCCATCCCTTCTCAGAGGTGCTCTCAGCAGTGGGTCTATAGCTTCTTCCAGGTTTGCAGTCCACCTGGAAAAAGAGCACTATGCTGGTCCCAAACCCGGTCTGGGGTCTCCTATCAGCTTCAGTAGTTTTGCACAGTGGCTGGGCCAGCTCCAAGGCATGGGAATGTAGCCCTGTTTTTTCAAGTGCACTGCCTCCTCAGTACACTGTGCCATTTAAGCTTCCTACAAGCATGGGGAGATGTAGGTATCTCTGGGAGCTGAGTCATTGTACCCAAGTTAAGCACTTACCTAAGATGAAAAATCTGCTGAAGTGAGTCCAGAAAAGGCCAGAAAGATGCTCCTGGGGCTGGAGCACCTCTGCTATGGAGACAGGCTGAGGGAGCTGGGCTTGTTCAGCCTGGAGAAGAGATGACTTTAGGGAGACCTTAGAGCAGATTCCAGTGCCTTAAGGGGCCTACAAGAAATCTGTAGACAAGCTTTTGACAAGGGCAGGCAGGGACAGGATAAGGGGGAATGACTTTAAACTGACAGAGGGGAGATACAGACATCAGTAGTGTCATATTATATCACATAATGGTTTGGGTTGGAAGGGACCTCAAAGCTCATCCATTTACAACCCTCTGCATGAACTGTGACACCTTCCACTAGACCAGGTTGCTCCAAGCCCCCTCCAACCTGGCCTTGAACACTGCCAGGGATGGGGCAGCCACAGCTTCTCTGGGCAATCTGTGCCAGGGCGTCACCACCCTCACGGGGAAGAATTTCTTCCTCAGATCTCCTCTAAATCTCCCCTCCGTCAGTTTAAATCCATTTTCTTTTGTCCTATCTCTTCCTGTCCTTGTAAAAAGTACCTCTCCAAGTCTTTTCCCTGATGATAGCAGTAGAATTAGAGGCAGCCATCAATTCTGAGCCCTCTGCAACTATTATCTCTTATAGAGGCTTTGATCACGGTAGATTTGTCCCATCAGTCTTCCATTTGCTGCATCCAAAGTGCCACCACTAATGTAAGCTTACTTCCAAGCAAGTACCAGCCAAGCCCAGAGGGATTTAGCATCTAAAAGAAGATGAGATGACATGTGTGGATGTGATAAGGGTGAGCAGCGCTCACAGTTAGTATTCATCCACATGAATGGATGAATCCACCTTACCCAGGGAACTCCCTCCCCTTCACCTGAGAGTGTTGACTGCTGTGTAATAGACAGCAGCCCTGAATGGTGGTGGGCTGTTCTGAGATAGCCCCTGGATAGCTGGCCCCAGATCTAACTGGTCTACAATTAGTGATTTCTAATGACCAGTGGACTGAGTCAGTTATTAAGTGTGTCCCTCAGTGGGTGATAGCCCCTCCCTGCCCCAACAGGGAGTAGATGAGGATCCATGGAAAGCATCCTAAAGGGATACAGTGTAGCAGGATCATTCCTTCCCAAACACCATTTTAGAACAAGAAAGGTGAATGCAGGAATTATAGCCATGTCAGTTTTAACAGGGGTCCAGCATAGAGCTATTAACTGAGATTTGTACTTGCAATAGCAATATACAATTGCTTTTCTTGGCTTCTCAGGTGAGTTTTGCTAACAGACAGATGACAACCAGATCAGACAAGATGCTTTTCTCCAGGAGAGAGAGAAGCAGTTGATAAATCCTGTTCTATAGAGGCATACACTGAGGCTGAGGGTCTGCTGAGCAAGTCTAAGCTGGTTGAGGTAACACCACTTGGGTGCCCTGTCCCACCAGACCTCCTGCATTTGTAACAGCAGTGATAGCTGAAGGGAGAACCTCAGGCAAAGAGCGGCAAATCCCCAATTCTCCCATTAGCAGCCTCCCCAGCAAACCACCCTCTCAGTTGGTGTCTAAGATTAGCTCCTTTTGGCAGCTCCAGCGATGCAGCTGCTGGGCAAATTTAGATCCTTAGTGAATGGGTTATTTTCTCTCCTGGAGTACTCACATCAGGAGGGCAGTGCAGAGTCACTGGGCTTTGCCATGTGAGTCACCACTTCGACACTGGGAAGTGAGTGACTTTGTTTGTCCTCCCAGGCAGCCAAGGACCTGGTCTGAGCCACCCACAGGGTCAGAGCCCATGGTTTTTCAGCAGCTCAGTGAAGCTTCACTGTTTGAGGGCACCCCTATGGAGGAGGGTGAGGTGAGTTTTATCCTGGAAGGAAATACAGCATGTCGTAGCTGTTTTGGTGAGAAATTATAAACCTGAAATAACGGAGATGCCAAGAGACATCCACCAAAGGTCCAGCAGCAGGCCTGTGTTAAAAGTGATGTGCCTGGCAGCTGAAGGAGGTTTGAGGATATGATTAGAGGTTCCACCAAGGCACAATACCTGCCCTTACTTCCAACAATTTTGGTTGGGCTCCCAGAAATAAAACCAACATAGCTTCAAGCTCAGAAAGTACATGGATAGCAGTTTGATGGTAGTAGGCTTGTGATATTTCACCAGTATGAAGGTGGAGTCAAAATAAAGGTAAGTACAAATCAAACTGCAGCCAAACCTCCAATCTGGTGATGCCACCAAGGTGGGTTTCTGTTAAATCAGTGATGTCTCACGTCACTCTTAGGGGTGGGAGGTGAGGACCTGAAAACAGATCCTTTTGTCTCTCGGCTGTAATGGTAAGGCATTGCCCATTGCCCAGGGTGTCACCCGCATTACAGTGGCAAGCAGCAGATTTCATAGATATCCAACCTTTATTTACTACATAAATAAGAGACATTTATCAGGGACTTTACAAAGTACTTCGGCAGAGCTGAAAGCTGGCTAGGAACTGATCCTGTTTCATCCACAGAGAAGCCGGAATACACCAGCACCAAGTGTCTTGTCCCACTTTGCAAAGTGGTCCAGATTCTGCCCTCTCCAAACATCAACATAACTCAGACATAAGGCCACTGAAAGTTACTCTAAAGTGCAAGAGAGCCAGAGCTATTTTTCACTTTTCCCCCAAGGCACCATGTTTCACACATGTACATTTATTCAATACGACTCCTGTGCAGTATCTGAAGTCTATTTCTTAAAGGAAGCTATCGTAGACTTTCCTTCCACCACCCAACCTCAGATCACTGCCCTTCATTCAGGGTCTTTCTGCTTTGGTTATATATAAGCGCGTGTGCTCATTCAGCCATGCAGTCATAGTCTTAGTCTTTGCGCACCACAGTCAGTTGAGGACTGCCTGGCTGGAGATAAGCAAGAGTTGGCTACAGCATCTTCAGTCATGGACAGGAATGTGAGCTTAACCCTTTGTCCGTGGCATTTGAAAAATGCAAGTGGGATTTGGTTTGAGTCCCAGGACACATATAGCAGATTGTCATGGTGGCCGCATCAGCCTGAGACCTGGCAGTGGAGAGCCCTTTGGGTTTGAGCTGGGGTCTGGGGACCAAGCAGCTATGAGCCATGTGTTGTGTTTCTTCAGCAGGACCCCAGGCAACTTGTATGTGATGCACAATAGCTGTGAAGCAAGCATGGCTCCTGCCCTCTCCTTAACTATGCCTGATGTTGGCATTAAATCACTTTTCTTCAAGACATTTAGTACAGAGGAGAGCAGTTTTGCAGAGTTTGTAACAGCTCACTCCACAGTGCTGTCAGTGGAGGGGAGATAATACCCTTCAATGGGTATCAAAGACATCCTGGCCTTCCTACCCTCTGATATAAAGACTGTACTATTTATTTCTAGCTACTTGGCAGGTATAGATTGTGCTGAGCCATTTCACAATCCTTACTGCATAACCATAAGTGTTGAGCACTTGACAGTGGATGCTGACCACTTCTTGTAGTGAGGAAAACATGGCATTCTTGGGCTAGAAGTGAGCTGGAGGTGGTCTGCTTAGAGCAGGCTCAGCACCAGCTAATCTCTTTCTCATAGCTGTGTGTCTGAACCACAATAAAACCTCCAGTTGTGGAGCTTAGAGGGACTCCTCTGGGAGACATGGGCTGCAGATCCTGAGGGAGAGCTGAGTGCTGGTGGAACCCCTGGAAGCAGAGGGTGAAAACTCTAATCCTGCACAATGTCAGAGGGTCAGAAAAATGACAGGGATGGCTCTTTCTAGTATTAAAGAAATGTCCTGGGAGCCTACCTCAGCAGTCTGTCACACATGGGGAGCCTGCAAAATGCCCACTGTGTTTCATAGAAAATCCTTCCTGCAGCAAGGGGGTGACCTGTGCTTTCCAGGTGACTTCTACATGGGTAAGATGCAGCAGTTCGATTGTCAGGAGTGTTTGGAGAGCCCTAGCCAGTGGCTGGCCTGGCAGCAGTGGCTGAAAGGGGGATGAGGCTTTGGGACAAGCCTGCTGATGCATCCCTCTACTCCGCCTTCGCTTTGTCACTCTTCTCCTCCTTGATGGCCAGGATGCGCTCATGCTCTTTGATCAGCTGCACTCCACAGTATGTAATGAACCAGATGGACAAGGTGCTGACAGGGAAACCTAGAAGACGTAGGGAGACATGGTCATCTTGGTGCGGCTGCTTGCCTAGCAAGGCCAACTGTTTTCTCCAGCAGTGCTGCCTTTCAGGTGGGTTTAGGAGGTCCTACAAGTTCATGATGGCCAATGACATTTTCAATTGTGGATCCAACCCTACAGCTCCACTGAGAGAAAAGACTCCAGGATCAGATTTTAGATTAAGCTGTGCCTGAGCCCACCAAAGCATCATGGATCACAGCTAATGTGGGAATATGCTGGTGTGGCTTTGAGAACTGCCTTACCCCCAAAACTCCTCATGCTCCCCAGGTTTAGTCTTGGTTGTCTTTCTGCCTATGCAATCTGCCCATGTCCATCATTGCTCAGCACTGTGACCTTATGGAAGTTTTAGGCCCCACTGATGCTGAAGATAAACTCCAGCCTTGTTCTTTACCCAGTGGGGACAAAATGTACACCTAGGAAAACACATGTTTTTGTTACCTACGTAAGTGACTGAGAGCTGGGAGCTCCTCCCTCTACTTATGAAGGATCTGATGGCATTTGTAATCACAAATCTGGTATCCACAGCAGAGAGGAGACACAGGCTTTGTACCTGCTAAAACAGGACCTCTGAAATGAATAATGCAACCAGCAAAAGCCAGCTAGCTCAGCAGGCAGGCACTTCTGGCACACTGAGCCCAGAGTGTCACATTATCTGTTTTCTATGCCAGCCCCATCCCAGAGATGGCTGGAGAACATGGGCTCCTGATGGCTATTTATACCCTGGGGTGCTCGAGAAGACTTCAAAATGGTGCCATCATCCACTGATTAGAAATGTATATGTTTGCTGTACATTTCTAATGTACTGTAACATAACAATTTGTACCTGTCAGCTTCAGGTTGATGTAGGAGTAACTGCTACAGCAAAAGGAGATGAGGTAGGACAAGTAAATCACTTTCTCCGAGACCATTTTATTACTAGGGACTCAGCCCACTGGTGGGGTGAATATGACCTTTGCATTACCGTAAGGAGCCTAAATCACAGCATCAGGCTGTGCTAGGAGCTGTACAAGCACACCTGAAAAGCAGCTTGTGCCTCAGAGAGCTCACAAGAGAAGGGTGGGATCTAAGAAATCACTGCCTGTACCTTTTCCATAAGAATGAGGCACACTGGGAGCAGCCACATAACAACCCAATGGCCAGGCCAATTTGTATCCAAGAGGACTCAGAAGTCCCAGTCCTTAACCCCCCTACCAGCATCCCCCCCATCAAGATGAGGGTCCCTCAATGGGGAAGGCTGGTAGCATCTTACCTGTCTGAAGAAGTCTCCTGGTCACCAGCAGTGCAAACTCCAGGCTGTTGAGGGCTAGGATGTTGAAGAGGATGATGGCCCAGAAATTCACAGCCCCAAAAACTGCCCTAATCCGCCGAGACATGGCCGCTGACATTTTGGCCTGTGGAGGGAACAGGAGCAGAGAGCAAGGAAAAATGGGGCTATGAGGATAAGGGAAGCACTGGTCCAGCTCCTGCCAAACTCCAGCTAGGATCCCAGAGGGGTAGGCAGAAATTAGAGCAGCCTTTAGTGTCTTTGGGTTGAAGAAACACACAGAAAAGGTAAAACTTGTGCTCTGCTGCTGGACACATATTGGGACCCTCGACTGGTGTTTCAAGGTCCCATGGGTAGGGGCAAGATGTTATACACGGTTTCATGTTAATGGTAAAGGTTGAGTACTGCTTTCTCCATCTGTTGCCTGGGGTAAGCCATTCCTCAAGGCAGATGGATGCTCTTTTGCACCAGTATTATTATTAGCCCTATGTGCATATTGCTCCCAGAAAAAAAAACACCAACAAGCTGAAAACCCAGTGACAGCAGTAGAGTGAAATTGTCACTGACACATAATCCTCAAGAGCAGCTGCTGTGAATGGGGCAGGGAACTGGTTTATAGCAATCTTCAAAGAGCATGATGAGTCCTCAGGCTACGTAGTGCTGAGAATTGCAGTGCTTCAGGGACGGAGATTTCACTGCCTGTTAGTGCTATAATCTGATTAGAAGTTCAGTGAGGGGAACAAACAGGAGGACTCCTCTCCAAAGTTTTTGTTCAAAAGAGGTTTTACTGAGCTGGTTTAGGACCTCCAGACTAGATTGGGCAAAACAAACAAGAAATGTAATTGTTTCCAGGATGGAGTTTCCTAAGTTTTTCTTCCAACATATCCCAGGGGTACCTTGGTCCAAGAGACAGGGAACTAAGCTTCATAGCGATTGGAAAATGATTCAGTCTAGTACCTAAAAGTTTGCTTTTATCAGAAATCAGATCAAAACATCAAAACCACTCAGAATATGAAGATTTTTGCAGAACAAGAATAAATTATCTTAACATGGAAATGTATAAATAATTTACCAGGGACAGACCTCAGATTGTGCGTACATCTGTGTTACTTTGAGACTTGTTGGGGTTGCACTTCTGGTTCTCTTGGACCTCCATTTTCCTTCTGAAAGCTCCACACCCAGTCTAAACATCATATGGGCAGGTAGAAATTTGTTCTGGGTGGGTGGCACAGTTCATAAAATGAAGGGATACCGAGCACCAGGACTGCGTTTCCCTCAGCCAGTTAAGTAGCTGATTGTAGGGATGCTAAACACCACAGGAGAAAGCTTCAGGTCTCCACATAGAAGGCCTGGAGATGGAGCTGCATAGTTTCATCAGTGATGCTGCTCTTTAGTCTCAGCTGAAAACGGATCTGACTTGTATAACAAAGTTATGCCTCCCCTGTTTTCCAGCACCAGAGTTTGGTCCCAGACCCATTGACATTTCCTCACTTGCAGCCCAGCTCCTCACCTCCAGTTTGGCAAAGGGTGCCTGCTGGAAGAACTTCTGCACCCAAAGCTCAAAGTTGAGGCCAAAGCAGTTGAAGACAGACCAGATGTAAATGATCTCACATGGTCCCAGCCACAGGGTGGTGACTGCAAAGGTGGCGATGGAGGCCACAAGCTCCTTAATGATGTTGTCATGGTTCTCTCCAATGTGGTCATACACGTACCTAATGGCCAAGGAATGTGGTTAGTGCTCCCTGTAGCCAGTGATACAGCTCAGGCCACCCTTGGATACCACAATATGGGAGACAAGGATATGAGAGACCTGGGCTCAATTCCCCTTTCCTCCTGGTGGAATATGAACCTAACTCTTCCTCCCTCAAGGGAATGCTAAACCCACCAGACTTAAAGTGATCTCTGGACAGGACTGTCTTACTCTTTGGCAGGGGGCTATGGCTCTTTCTAGTGATTAATTCAATGGTCTGAGGGATATACAGGCCAAATATGACTTCATGCCATAGTGGGATTCATTCACAAAAGAAGACACTTCAGCTTTGGAGCAAAGAGCGTGTAATGCTTCATTGCTATGCTGTAACCAAACTAGAGATGGTTAACACTTACTTGCACAGCCAGTCATTAATCCCTCTGTCAAAATGCCTAAAATGCAGATGAAAAAAGGTATGTTAAAACACACAGTGTAATGAATTACACTGTTCCACACAGCAGTCAGTCAAAGAAAGTACTCAGTCCCCTGGCAAGGTACATGTTCATAACAGTTCCCCATGCTCTGTCCTGAACATGTCCCACTGTTTATGTGGTAGTAACCTCTCTTCTTATCTGTTGCTTCCTGCCCAAGAATATTTCCCTGGTCTATGGCCAGGTCTAGGCTATAGGTTCAGTATATATGTTCAACGTAGTCTCCACCTCACAGGCCAGCTCCTCAGAATCACAGCCCAGATGTCCTCCCCACCATGCATGTTTCATTCAGGTCAAACATGCCACCTCTTTTCATGAGATGTATGTGGGGTACTCACGTTTCTGCAAAGACATAGAGCATGGTGATGCATTTTGGAGGCTGGGGTGGGTCCAAATGATCCAGTCTGGCGATGGTGTTGATCACCCCAAACATGACAGCAGCTTTCACCCAGTCGTACACCAAATTGGAGTAGGCCAGGCCAGCTGGAGCAAAGATGAGAGTCAAACGAGACTGTCTTGGGGAGGAGTCTGACACTGGAAGACAAACCCTGCAGGAACAGATACTAAAGATTCCTAATTCCTATTGCTGCACCTTGCTTGCTATGTCCTGCTTCTATCCTACCACCCTCCAAAGAGAGTCCACCTTCTGTACAGCCTTCCACTAGGAGGCTGAAGACAGCAGCTACAACTGCCCTGAGCTGCTCTCTGTACAACCTACACACAGGGGCTATTTCAGTGGCTCACAGACACCTATAATAGGCGGCCACCTGAGAAGGTGGATACCAGATGTGCCTCTTACAACAGCATGGAGCTGATTTTTCAGAGGTGCTGAGCAGCCCAGAGCAAAGGCTATGGGAATGGCTTGGTGCTCAGCCTCTTATACCCACAGCTAAACAATTTACGTCAGGACCTTGTGCGAATATCAGACCAACACCATCTGCTTTCCAGGGCTGCCTGATCCCAGCTCTGTGCATTATCAATGGGAAGAAGAGGGGCTTTTTCAAACCTGTCCAACACAGGCATTGCCAAAGCCTCTCAGTAAGGAGGCTGGAGATCAGAATCACTCACCACTGCCTGGAAGCTGAGTACACATGCGAATGTGTCCAAGCACAGCCACTCACCCAAGGACCAGTCTGAGAGGCGGTTCATGAACTTCAGGTCTGAAGGGAGAGTGAGGATGTAGAAGAAGTGGAAGAAGATGTCCACAGCAATGATGGCCCCAACGTGGATGAGGGCATGGACCCTGATATTCCTCATCTCATCGTCTTTGCGTCTTAGCTCTCGGTTGCTCACCTGCCCAGGATGGCAAACCAGTAAAGGGCTGAGATGAGATACAGGCAGCATGTTCTTCCATGCAGGGAAATGGTATAAACAGGAACTCAATGCTGCCCTTCAAAACACACCATGAATTACATGGTCCAAATTGCCACTGATTTAGGAGCACCCAAGGAGGTCTCTCCAACGCCTCCACCTCCATGCTGAGCACAGCAGCAATATGCCTCCTGGATCATCCTTCTAGCAAAGGCTGTTCTCATTGCTGGAGTTTCCAGCAGAACAGGCACATGGTGTGGCACCACAGTGACAGGTCTGGTTGTACCTAAGGGATCCAAGTTCAAGTGAAAACCATACCAACCAGGGAGCTAGTATTTATGCTCGTTCCGTAGGGATGTGTCCAGAAACTCAAGTTTGCTTAAGGGTGGCCCCATGCATAGGTCACTAAGGGGGAGCAAATGCCCATACTCATCAAACCTACAGGATGCCACAGACTGAGGGAAGGACATGGAATGATAGAATGGTTTGGGTGGAAGGGACTTTAAAACTCATCCAATTCCAACCCCTCTGATACAGGAAGGGACACCTTCCACTAGACCAGGTTTCTCCAGGCCCCTTCCAACTTGGCCTTGAACTCTACCGTGATGGAGCAGCCACAGCTTCTCTGGGCAACCTGTGCCAGTGCCTCACCATCCTCACAGAGAAGAACTTCTTTCTAATATAGGAATAATGAAGTATTTTTTCCTAATATCCACTCTAAATCTCCCTTCTATTAGTTTAAATCCATTCCCCCTTGTCCTATCACTACAGGCCCTTATAAATAGCATCTTGTCCAGGAGAGGATGGGGACAGGGCTGGGATCAAACCTGTAGGTCTGCCAGGGCCAGGTATATATTTTTTGACCAGGATCATTTGAGAGGAGGAGGAGGAGGATGACTGATGTGCTCTAGAACTTCTGCTGCAGATACCTGCTGGAAATGAGATGGGAGCTGCTTGAGAGGCCATCCTGAGTAAGTTGGAACCTAATCTGTGGGGATTTCATCTCTGCTGTGTCTTGTGCAAACAGGGGGCCGGGCTTTGAATCCCAGAGCTGTCATGTCTCTGGCTGTTGCAACATAATCACCGTCCAAGCAAGCTTTCAGGATTACACTGGGCAGACTGATGTCCTCGCTTCCCCGCATAGCCATAAAAATTGCTGCTGTATTCAAAATCCTCTTATGTTTATTACTTTCCCTTTATTCCCTGCGAGGGGTGGGAGCTCCCCCAGCATAATCCACAGGCTGCTGCACCAGTCCCATCATCAAATCCAGATCATTTCTGAGTATTAAAGCCTTTGACAGATTTCTTTCATGTCTGTTATATGCCAAGTGCTTCAAGGGTACAAAGAAGCCACTGGATCCTGAGCTGGAAGAGCAGCCAAGGGAGGACAGGCTCTGGCATGGAGATGTGTGGGAGGACACAGAGACCCCTTTCATAGAAACATTTAGAGAAGACCTTTAAGATCTCCAAGTCAGCATTGCCAAGTCCACCACTAGACCATGTCCCCAAGCACCACACCTACAGGTCTCTTCAAAATTTGTTTGTATTATTTATTTGCATTTATTTGCATACCTCAGGAATGGTGACTCAAACACTTCTCCGGGCAGCCGGTTCCAGGGCTTGACATCCCTTTCAGTGAATATCCAATCCAAACCTCCCCTGGTGCAGCTTGAGGCCATTTCCTCTCACCTGTCTGAGTGTGGTGGCATCATCCCCTTGTGGTCAGGGCTGGGTTTCCCACACTTCCAGCTCTACAGAAGTGAATTTGTTCCCTTGGTCCTGGTAAGGAAGATGCTTTTCATCTTACATGGGATTGACCAAGCCCCGGTATAGATGAGATCCCAACACACACAGAGTTGCAAGTGCTCCACCAGGATGTAGCACCAGTAGGAGCCAAAGATACAGATGTGTCTCCTAACTGGGCCGCACGCCCCACACTGGGGAAAGGACTCCATCTGCCTGTCCCCATAACTGCTGCTGAGGAGTACGGAATTCACCGCGGCGATGATCCGCAGCTCCAGCAGAGCACGGAAGAATTTAGCCAGGAGGTGGCAGTAGTGGCCAGGCCAAGGCAGGACCCCTGGCCAAGGAGTGGAAAAGGTGTTGGGACTTGTGCCTTTGGGGTAAGTGTTCCAAGCAGCAGAGAGGGGAGTTGCTCATTACCTGTCCATAGATATCCTGGTCTGGGGCTAAGGAAAAAGTAGGGGGCTGGAACTAAATGATCTTTAAGGTCATTTCCATCCCAAACCATTCTATGATGCTGTAAATAACACCCCCTTCCAGACCAAGCCTCGTAGGAATGGTGGAGTTCATGTGCTGGAGACATGACAGTTTAAAGCCCTGATTTGCAGACATCTGACTGCAGTGTTAGGAGAAGCCAGCACTGCTCATTTCATAGGAAAGACTGATGAAAAGGGGGGATAGAAGAGGAACATAGGGTGAAGAGGGTACCTGGAACGGTAAAGCCTTAGGATGGAGAAGAGCCCACCAGCAGCCTGGCCACTCCTGCTATTTGTCTGCCAAGAATGGGCTGATGGATGCTGATTCAGTGCACCACAGTCATTCCATATGAGAGACACCAGAGCTGACCTTAAGGTCCTCAGGGACAAAGTCTCTAAATATCCTTTTAAATAGGTCCTTTAAGACCCAATGGATCCTATTCCTTCCAACATGTAGCACTTCCCAGGTGATGCAGCAGCAAGGAACAGGACTCAGATCAGGGCTCACTCTGCTTACTGGAGGAAACGAGACCAGTGCAGACCCTTTCTTAGACAATCGGTACCAGCCCAGCACTAGGCAGAAGGTGCTGAGCTCGGGGGGTCTTCAGTCTCCTCCTCACCAGAGAGGCTCTGGGTTGTTAATTTCTTCTGAATTCACAAATGTTTTTGCAGAACACTCTTGAAATCAAAGGTCAATTTGGGTCCAAAACCTCAATGTAGCCATTCTTATTTGAAAGGAAACAGAGGGTGGTGGCAGTCATCCCCAGTACCACTGCTGACCAAGAGGTCCCTTCCTCAGCAAGCAGTACAAGTCTGCTTTGATGGCCAGGGTTGACCATTGGTATAAAAGGATGTTGAGATGGGAGAAGCGAGGAAGGACAGAGCATGGCTGCTTTTCATGATCTTTGGCTGTGAAACAGCCCCAGAGGTCAGTTGATCCCAGCCCAGCCTTCTGCTCCTGTTTTCCAGTGCTGTTTGGAGTCTGCTCTTTACAAAGCTCCCCTGTCTTTTGTGTGATACAGGCAAAGGCTTGGGGCAACAGAGTATTCCATGGAGATCAGAGGAAGCCTCTGGTTGCTTCTTCATTTATTTCTACTTGCAATCTTATTTATTTCTAGAGAAATAACTTCATCTGAAGACATAGAGACAGTCCCCAGGAATACTGGGTGGTCATTTCTTGGGCAAACCAGCTGGACGGAAGCATAACACTGCCCTTGCTGTTCCAACCATCAGCATGCAGAGGCTCTACAGATGGGCATCACAGGTCTGGCTCTCACCATGGCCTCCCAGCACAGAACTGTGGGGCAGCTGGGGTGGCAGCACTTGGAGACTGAGGCATCAAGCAGCGCAGGTGCCCAGAGAATAAGGACATGATCTGAGCCCTCCCCTCCTCACCCCAGCATGATGCTTTCACCACAGCAACGTCTTCCCTTCTGACCTGATCAGTGGCAATGTCCAAAAACCCAAAAGGGAAGGTTAAAACCCCATCAGTTTATGCCCCTCCCCACAAAAATCACAGCACTATTGTGCAGCCCAGACTATGGCCACAGATTGTAGGTGACCATGAGAAACTCTACACCCATTTGCACCTTCACTATAGCAAAAGGTGGGGTTTTGTAGGCATTAAACCCAAGCAAATAAATGCAGAAAAAGGTTTATTGAGGAGCACTCACCTGGGCAAGGAACTGGTCAAACGTCATGACAGGCCCAAAGAAGAAGAATGGGAGGTAGAAGTTGTACTTGAGGAGGTCAAATATGGAGTAGATGCCCTCTTTCTTCTCGACGCTCTCAAGTGCAAAGCTCATGCAGCGCATGATGGTGAACCCACTTCCTCCATAGAAAAGGACATCTTGAAGATCAAAAGCTCCCGTTACAAACCCGCTCTGGATGAGAAATTAAAAGTTACTACCAGGAACATGATGTCACTTCTGTGTGCCTTCACTCTGTGGGGGACATCATTCCTGGACACCATGTAACCCTCAAATTACACTCTGACACCAATTGTCTCAAGAGTTCCTGAGGTTTGCTCTTGGAAAGAGAAAACTAGGGCTTGATTTCCCACCTGGTTCCTGCACCCTGGAGGAGATCCTCTTGGCCATGTCTTTACCAAGCAGCTTTGGGTTACAGAGGCTTTACTCTGGGGTGGGAGAATTCACCCTGCCACAGGGACATAACCCTCCCCAGGGAGCGAAGAAAAGGCAGCACAAGCCTGATGCAGGGACACACACATATTTCAGGAGCTAAGCAGCAGGTATGGAGGATTGGCACTGTCCTTCCAAGGAACTGAATGGCTTTACAAGATCCTTCCTGTGCTCCCCTCCAGTCATTAGTGAGAGATCATTTTAACTGAGCAGAGGCCTAAAAGATAGGCATGGACCCATTCCAGTGCTGTGTTACAGATGGGGAAGCTGAAGCATGGGACAGGAACACATCTTGCCTGGCTGACAAGCTACTGACTGAGAAGCAAGGACTCAGGTGAGGCTCTGATGTGCCATGAGAAGTGGCCATGTTTGGGGGTGCTCCAGGAGCCTCCCTTGGAAATAAACCCAATGAGACAGATACAAGTGGGCTGGATATGAGGCAGACAGATGGCACAAGACGGCACCTACCTGCCACGAGCTAAATGGCTCCATCTTGAAAGAGGCAAGACAGCAGAGCCCAGCCACGTAGCAGAGCCATTTCTGCTTGGCCAGTGCAACAGAGTACAGGACAAGGCAGTGAGAGAGGATGATCATCAGGTAGACGGGCCCCATGCTGCTCAGCACGGCCAAGAACCCGTACAGCATGTACATCACAGCCCGGTGCTGCAAGAAGAATCACAGAATTGTTTGGGTTGGAAGAGACCTTAAAGCTCATCCAGTTCCAGCCACCTGCCATGGGCAGGGACACCTTCCACCAGACCAGGTTGATCCAAGTTCCATCCAACCTGGCATTGAACACTGCCAGGGATGGGGCAGCCACAGCTTCTGTGAGCAACCTGTGCCAGGGCCTCACCACCCTCACAGGGAAGAACTTCTTCCTCAGATCCCATCTCAGTCTTCCCTCCGTCAGTTTAAAGCCATTCCCCCTTGTCCTGTCCCTACCTGCTCCTGTGAAAAGGTCCACTCAAGCTTTGTTGTTGTCCCCTTTATGCACTGGAAGCTGCTCTAAGTTCTCCCCAGCACCTTCTCTTCTTCAGGCTGAACAAGCCCAGCTCTCTCAGCCTGTCTCCATAACAGAGGTGCTCCAGCCCCTGGGCCATCTTGGTGGCTTCCTCTGTGCTCAGTCCAACAGCTCCATGCCCTTCTTATGCTAGGGGCTCAGAGTCAGACACAGGAGTCTCTGTGTGTATAAGTCTCACAAGAGCAGCCTTATCAAGTGGTCAGTTTGGTGAAAGCCCCAACTCTGCTCCCTATCCTGGAACATTACAAAACGTTCCTTGAACCCTCTCCACAGTTTCTAGGTCACCCTGCTGCTTTCAAATCCACTCCACCACATCCCTGGCTCACCTGTGGCACTGTCATGGAGCAGATCTTTCCAAAGAGGACATGTCCCGAGAGGGCGAAGATGATGACGTTCCTGAATGAGGTGAACCACATCACCCACTCGAAATCGGCCACATCCTGTGGGAGCAGGACCAGTGCCTTACTGTCCCCAGCCCTTTCATCCCTGCCCCAACATTCAGCTGGAGGGGAAACCACACAACTTTGAACGCCTGCTCTTCCCATTTTCCACCCAAGGGCTCCCAGCACTTTAGCTTGGTCATAAACCCCCAGGAGATGTGGGGAAGTGCCTTATCTTGGTGGACGTAAAGGAGAGCATCCACAGTGCTGCAGGGCTGTTATTTTCATGACTAGTTATTTAGGGAGAAAAATATGAGTCATGTGGACTTCACAAAATGTGTCAGCACCAGAACAACCAGCTCTGCTTCTCCAGTGCTCAGCACTGACCATTTCACCTGTAGCTACCAAAGACTGAGTCCATCTTCCTCTTACCATCTTCCTGCCGAAGTAGTGCCATCCCGGCTTTATGCCATCCCGAAAGGCCTTTCTGTTCATGCTGTCTGCAAGAGAATCAGTTACGGGGAGAGAAACAGGCCTGGGAAGTGGGGCCTGGGTTTTAGCAAGCCAAGGAGCCTTCCTTCCGCTGACAATGAGACATCAGGGCTCAAACACCGTATCCCAAAAGTGCCTAACTCTCATGGAGAATCATAGGAGTCAGGCTTCTCAACTGTGTCTGCAAAAGCCCCCAGCAAAGCCTTTTTGCAGTACAGATCCCAGGGACCCCCATCTAATCCATGAAATCTTCAGGTGTTTCTGGGTTTCCACACAAAAAACTTGTAAACCAGCCTTGTACAGACAGGGTGACTGTTTGCTCTGGGCACTGGCTGGAAAGCTGTGAAGTGCCACAGCCTCTGGCCCTGAGGCATGGATATGGGGACAAGGGGGAAAGCAGGCAAAAAGGCAGAAGTCCTTTCTGAACCTTGCAAAGGATTCCCAAGCTGTTCTCTGCCCAGACTAAAGCCAGGGATCTGCTGCTGGTATTAATAGCTGTAAAAGTAGCCACTGTATACCCGTCCTCCCTCCCAGGGCCCCCTCAGGGGGGTTTAATGGGGAGCCATTACCTCTGGATGCTTGGAAGATCTCACTACTACTGTACACCACAGCACATGTCACGGTGAGAGCATAAAACCCCAGTTCGTAGTTGGGAAGCATCGCTTTAACCCCCATGGCAGCAGGCTACTGCACCAGATGATGCAGGGGATCCAGACCTGGGAAAGCAAAGAAAACCACCTGCCCTTCTACCCCTCAAACACCAAGAATTGCTGCTGGTCCTTAGCTGCTCTGCTCTGAGGGCTTCCTTGAAGGATGGTAGCTGAAGGAAGATGGTAGCACCTGGGGCTGAATGATGCAGGGTTTCTGCTGAGCACTGCTGCAAGACCCACCCAGTAGCCAGGATGTGGGAACAGCTCAGCTAGGTGTTCCTGATAAAAGGCTCTTCCGGCTCTTCCCAGCAAAGTGCATCCCTCCCAAAGTTCAGAGATACTCCAAGCTGCCACCCACCCAGGATGGGGGTCCTCCAGCACGTTTCTGGTGCCCCCCCCCCCATTCCTAACTGCACTTTTGGAGGAGATCCAGGATAGAGCACAAGGACACTCAGGCTGGAAAGAACATGATGCGATGTCCCTGCTCTTTTGCCCTGGGCTGCTGCTGCTCACCTTTTAACTGGGGCTCTGCCCAGCCTCAGGCTCTTGGGGGCTTTAGAAGCCCCCGGGCCCAAACTGTTCCCAGCCACCAATTTCAGACACACATACCCCGCCCCCCCGCTCTGCGGCACCCATCTCCGCAACTAGCACGGGCTAATTACTCCTACAGACGCTAATTAACCTCGAGTAATTAATGTGCTTCTCAGCCCGACCTGAGCTCCGCAGTTCCCCGACTGCTGCGGAATACGCTGCCTGGGGCACTGCCCCCCATCCGTGACATCTCCCCCCACCCAGTTGCGGCGCGGTGCGCTTTAGGGGGAGAAAGGGGCGGACTTCTGCTTATAGGCAGCAGTAAAAGGCGACCCGGTCACCTTCTGCTTTTGCATTTGCCTCGCAGAGCTTGCGCTGAGGGTGCTTATTTAAATTTCTTTCTTTTTCTTTTATTGTAAAATTTATTCCCTTTCTGTCACTGAGCTTTTCAAGAGCTTTGGGGCGGTCGTTAGCAGCGATGCGGGGTAACCCCATCCTTCCCAGGGCTGGAAGGAACGCTAGTCCTGGCGAGGCGGGGGTTGTCCTGGTGTCTCTGCACCGCGGTCCGCTGCTGCAGGGGGGGAACCACAGAGGTGGCTTTAAAAAGCTTTTTTAATTCATTTCCAAGCTCTTCAAAGTTGGATCTTTCGGGGTGGAGAGAGGGGCAAAGCTGCCCCGCAAGTGAGCCGGGCAGGGGGCAATTACCGGCCCCCGACTGCCGCTGAGGACCCTGCGGTGGGTCAGGGGTGCTGGGGGGGAACGACCCTCGGGCAGTTTTAACTCCCAGTGGCTCCTGGGTTGCTGAGTCAAGTGCAGGGGGATGCTCAGGGCACCCCCCCCCCTCCGCCCCCAGCTCTGAGCTGCGGCGGGACTGCAGCATCCTTATCCCTCCCTCCCTTCCGCCGCCTCGGGACCCCCACCGGGCGGTGGGCGCAAGGCAGAGGTGATCAAAAGCCCCGGAGCTGCGGGAGCAGCGTGTCAGCACTCCCGACATCCATCCCCCCCCCGCCCCGCAGCGCTCCCCTCTACTGACCTTGATCACCGGGGTCGCAGGGGGAGGCGAGCGAGGGCGCGGGGATCCAGCGACCGGAACAGCGACGGGGAGCGATGGGGGGGGGGGGAAGAAAGGGGGGGCAAAGGAGGGATTTGGGGGGCAGTTGGCTTGCCCTACAGCATCTCTCAGCCCGAGTTGGGGGAGTGTCTGTCCGGGTGTATTTTGGGGCTGCCGTCCCCCACCTTGCCCCCGGAGGAAGTTTGGCGGGGAGTGGAGCGGAGCAGGCGGGAGGTATTTTTATGTTAGAGCAGCACTGCAGAGGGGGGCTGGTTCAGGAGCTGTCTGTCACCGCAGCTGCCGGAGAGGACCCGTCCTGCCTGCCAAAACGTACCGGGGCCAGGGAGCGAGGCCCAGGACTGGCCAGGGGAGCCCCAGCGTGCGGGACACATCCCACAGGGAGCAGTCTCCCTCCCGGGAGTGTTTTAGTGCCCTGCTTTGGGCCCTGCAAGGGAGAAGGAAGCCTCCATTGCCTTGGATTAGAGTGGAGGCAAATATCATGGCAAAGGGGAAACTGAGGCACGGAGCCAAAGGCTCATTTCCTCCCTGGCTCAGGTGGCGTTTAAATCAGCACGGGGCTCAGAGGTTGCCGCACCTCTATAAACCAACTTTGGAAGCCCCTTAGAATCACAGAATGGTTTGGATTAGAAGAGATCTTAAAGATCATACAGTTCCAACCACCTGCTATGGGCAGGGACACCTTCCACTAGACCAGGATGCTCCAAGTTCCATCCAACCTGGCCTTGAACACTGTCGGGGATGGGGCAGCCACAGCTTCTCTGGGCAACCTGTGCCACAGGGAAAACTTCTTCCTCAGATCCCATCTAAATCTCCCCTCTGTCAGTTTAAAGCCATTCCTCCTTGTCCTGTCCCTACCTGCCCTTGTAAAAAGCCCCTCTCCAGTTTTCTTGTCAGCCCCTTTATGCACTGGAAGCTTAGACTGCTCTCAGCCTGTCCCCATACCAGAGATGCTCCATCCCTCAGAGTATCTTTGTGGTTTCTCAGCTTTGGCATCTGAAACCAAAAAGAGATAGGAAGGGGCTGCATTTGGTTATGACCTCCATTATTTCAGGATGGGCAAACACAGATCAGCCAAGTTACCAAAATCAACACAGCATCAGTCCCATACCTGTGTCCTGTGGGAAGCAATTTCTACCAAAGTCCTGAGAGATATGGGGAAAGCTGCCACCCTCAGGCATCTTCTGGGCTGCCTATAGGATCAGGGCAGAGAAATAACAACCCTGGGTTTTATAAATACCTTTGTGGGTTTGTCTGCTTTGGGGTGAAAGAAGTCATATTCTGGGTTCTGGAGGGAGTATTCCCAGGTTAGACACCCAGGATGGCACTGGCCATGAATTAAAAGGGGTTTTGGCAGCATTTTTAACTTGGTGTGCATTGAGAGACCCTTGGCATTAAATAACCAACATTTTCAGCACTCAATGAACCATTTTAAACTGCAGCAGCTGGGCAGGATTTGGCTGCCTGCCCCTTGGATGCCCCTGAGCCCCAGCCTTGGTCCTGCTGCCGCAGCTCTTGGAACTTCATCTCTCTAGACCTTGGCGTAATTGAGTATGTGCTTACAGGCAAAGTAATTAAGTGATCAGTGCAGGTAAGTGCAGCAACACAATTCATCAAGCTCTGTGTGCCTGTGGAGAGCAGAAGTTTATGGCCAGTCATGGCCATACGTCAAAGAGCCTCTGCAGGAGGGAAAGCTGAGGCTTTGTCCTCACTAGTGGGTGCAGGTGGACATGGACTTGCTTGGTGGCAGGGTGGTACAGGAAGGCAACAAAGGGACACAGGGGAACCAACAAGTCACCCCCCAGGATCCCAGCCACTGTTGGAAGCTCACTGTGTTGAAAGCTGGAGGAGATGGGGATCTTGCTTTTGGGATGCTGGGAGGCTCCAGGGAGCAGTTTCCAGCCCCATTATGCTGCTCTCCCTGAGCATCAGCATCCCAAGTTTCGGGATGAAGATATATTTTTGTTTTCTTTCTTTTAAAATCCTGAGTAATTTGTGATTTTGCTGGATTGAAAGAGCAACACAAGTGGAGGGCTGCCCATCAGTTTTCCATGAGACTCTGAGAACTGTGGTGATAAAAAATTATTTAGCTTTAATTTATAGACATTATGAAAAATTGGGAGGAAAAAAAAAAAAACCTCGCTCTTTATTTCTAATATAAAAAGATTTATTTTTAATGTGACCAGCATGCCTGCCTCAGTATGGAGGACACCTCTGTGTTTTATTGCCCCAGCATTTTATGAAAAGGGACTGTTTATGGCTTTGAGCTGCTTTTAATTATAGCTTTTTTCTAAAGGTTGTTGGAAGCTGTGGCACACGAGCTGAGGCCAGACCTTGAAGTAGTATGCTAACCTGCAAGTGGAAGGTGGTGGGGTTCAACAGAAGGTGCTTGACTCTGTCCCATGGTGGTGGTGGGACTGGAGATGTTTGGTGGGGACACCAAAAGAGGCTCCTCTTGGTTCCTGTCTTATGCTGCTGTCTCCCTGCACTCTCTGGGGTGAAATGGAAGGAAAAAGGGTTATAATAACCCACAGTTGTTTATTTTTTATACTGCCTTAGGTTGCCCCATCTGGTTCCCCATGTAAAAGTAGCACATGCCAACTCCAAAAGGACTTCAGCAGGCTCCTCCTTGATAGCAGGATGGCTCAGGAGAAGGGGATGTGTGCCCCATCCATCTGTCCATACATTGATCCATCCAAGGTCGCATCCAGGACCCCCCTCAGCTCCCCGAGTATGGCATCCCCCATGACACACCAACCCCATCAAAGGTCCCAGGACCTCCTGCTGCCCTGGGGAAGGACTCTGAAGAAGGCTCCCACCACCTGTCAGGGACAACCGGCATCAGGACAAAGCCTTCAGCTCCTCTCCTCACAATCTCCTCCTATTCCTGAAAAAAAAATGCCCCAATTAGGTCAGCCTCACAGTGGAATGACCGTATCTGTTATCTGCACCCTGCAGACAACCATTCCTGCTGACAAACAAGCTGCTCTAAAGCCTAGGACCTCACCCCCTGCATGCAGATGGGTTTCAGAGCTGTAAGCAGAGACGCATGGGACTGAGATGGTATTTGTTGAGTGAGGCTGCTCTGTCCCATGGGAGCAGCCAGCTCTTGAGCTGGGCTCAGAGGGAGAGGATGAGGGGAGAAACCCAATACCCTTCTTGGCTCAGCTGTGGCTTAATTTAGAGCATGGGGGCCCTGCTGGAGTATTTTTCCATTTAAAGCTGAACCTCATTCCTTTTGTCATGCACAGGGAGTGAGCCCTGTGCCTTGCAGGGCAGTAGCAGCTGCTGGCTGTGGCTGATGGAGGGGTTGGCAAAACAATTTCCAACTCAATTTCCCTTTGCCACCAACTTCCTTCCCATTTCACACATGTGAAGAACTGAAATCTGTCTTCTTTCTTTGGAGCATTGGGAAGGGTACGAGCCACCCACAGCCCTTATCTATGTCTCTAAACTGGAGCTGTTATAGTGGGCCTTCAACCTGCTGGCTGGTCCTCCACTACTTGGCCAATCAGACCACACGTTAGGGAGAGCTCACTTGCATTGATATTACCTGCATTTAACCTGCTAATGCAACTGAGTTCATGTTATGACCAGTTTGGAAAGCTATGTTCTCTCACTGCCTGCTCTTTGCAGGTAAGTGCCTCGCAATAGGCTGAAAGTAAAACGACAATCCATCAAATACCATTTATTCTCAGAGGTTCAGCTGTACCTCTAAAGTCAGATGCATCCGTCAGGCACTTTATGACTGCTTTGTGGAGTGCTCTGCCCCATTCCAGGCTAGGAGACAACCTTGGGCTTGGCCCAAGTGTTTGGAGGTCTCGTATTCTGCACATACATTAGCTAAAAGCTGGTCAAATCTTAAAAAGGAGTGTCCACAGCCTCAAATACTTGCAGCAAAATTAATTTAATGCAGTTCCTCACAGCTTAACTGTATCCAGCAGTCTGTGCCAGCGGTGCTGAGCGCTGTCACCACCAGCTTGTCACCACCATGAGCTACAATAAGAGATGGAAAAAACTCTGAGCTTATCAAAAAGCAGCCTGTGGCATGACTTTGCACAGGATGAAGGCTGTTCCAGCAAGGAAATGTTGCATATTCACACTGCTTTTATCTAGCAAAGAAAGGTGTAACAATGACTGGCTGCAAACTTCAGCCACAGAAATTCAAATAAGAATCAAAGCACAGGATTTTAATGGGCTGGTAATTATCCATAAAGCCATCAAACTTCGAAGGAAAGTAGGGAGTTGTGGAGGCTTCAGATCAAGCCCAGCTACATCCCTAAGAGAAATATTGTAGTTCAAACAATATTCAAGCATGCTGGTGCGGTCCTATGGCTAAGGACGAGTGGTAAGGATTTTAGTAGGCAGTGAGAAAAATTGTCATTGGTTTTGTTCTCTGAGTGGTGGCTTGAGGTACATGTGGCTGCTGCTTCCAAGGTCTGACAGGATTTCTTACATTCAGCAACAAAATGATATGCACTGCAAGAAAATCAGTCTCATACCTTCGAAATCTGGGAAGCAGCTGCTGCAAGAGTCAGCATGGAGATTAATTCAAAGGCAGGTCACTGTGGAAATGCAAAGGGAATTTATTTCAAAACTAAGGTGAAAACTGAGAAGACTTGGACAATTTGGCCAGTGTGCAAAAACCCTTCCTGGCTCTGTGATGTGCAACAGATTGTGCATTTCCATGAGAAAGAGTTACCTACAGGTACAGGCTCTCTAAATAACTTCTTTTATAGTCTCTTAGCTTCTTCTTCATCAAGGTGTCCAGAGGTGCTGTGTCTGTACATGTGCAGAAAAAGAAAAAATGCTTTTGGCCCCCCCAAACATATGTTAAAAGAAATGAGTGTTGCAGCATTTGAGAAGAGGTTTGCACCATGTGCTGGCAAGCCATATGTGTTCTGTAACATGTAACGCTCACATTTTCTTATCTGTTTCATGGGTTGATTCACAGCCACTGTGCTGGAAAATGGTATGAGCTTTACTGCTTCATCATGAGACAGAAGACGAATGCTGACCATGCAGTAGAAGGGACAGCAGATTGCCTCTCCTGCATGTAGGTGAAAATATTATTGATTTGCACTTCTATGCAAGTGAAATCAGAAGCTCTAGTTGCAAGCTACCAGCCTGAATTTAGCAGCCACCGCACAGCAAAATCTCCACACCTCTGCCACAGCTCAGGCAGCTTTTCAAAGGGATCTGCTTGCTACTGCATGTCCTTATCTATCAGAGGTGGGCTGATTGCTTCTGTTAGGTCTGCTCTCTCTACTCCTCATCTCATAATCATCAGAATGGAGCTGAACAGAAACAAACCACGGCTCACCTGGGTGAGGCTGTGTCTGTCTCTCAATCCAGGATTTACAATTCCTTGAGTTGAGAGAACTGCAGGTTGCAAGATGTTTTTTTTCCTGATGCTACCAGCAAGGTGAGCAGGAGGAACATGGCAATGAACATTTTTGGTCCCACTTTTTGTGGCCAGTGCTGGGGGAGCAGAGCAGGGCTTTTAAACATAGGGAGGGCTAACTGTTGGGTGCTGAACTTCTCCTCAGCTCCCTGAGCTCCTCCATCAGGGACTCTGCAAACTGTTTGAAGAGAGACATCTCTGAACATAAGCAGAAAAAGAAGACACAGGGGTGACATCACCCTTGACGCATCTGTAGTAACTCCCACTCTGCTCTTGTTCACATGCCTCATCTCAATGCAAGCAGTCAGGACGCAAGCCCCGTGCTGCGGAAGGGTGCTGTGGTTTGCCTGGCCACAAATCCACTTAGTGCTAATTGTGGCTGTGGTTAAAATCTGACCAACTTCACACTCACAAAAAGAGGCTGACAAAGCAAAGCAGAAAAAGAAGAGCTTTCAAGACTTTCCACCAAGAAACAAAGCTACAAAAATGGCTAGCTCTCCATTTGCTGGTAATCCCCAAGGCTAGCTCTCTCCTGGCAGGCTGCATGAAAATGCCTTATTAGCTTGCGCTTGGTGTTCTCACCATGCTGCAAGACACAAGGACGGAGTTGAAAGGGTTTTCAACATCTCCAAAGGTCCCATCACTATTGCAAGGAGGACCTGCCTGAGTTTTGTTAGCATTTCTTGCTAGTGAGAAGACTTGCTTAACAGGTGAATGCCGAGACATAGAAACAGGGAATTCTTAACCCGGATGGCAAATTTAATATAGTATAAACTAATTTAAGGTAGGTCTCACTGATTGCAGGGGTAATCTGCACAGTCTAACTTTTCAGTGGAAACGCCACTGAGTTTCAGAAAACTCTGCTGCCAATATGTTCAAGCAAAGAAACAGGTTGGAATGGTAAGTGGAGCCCACGTGAAATTCACTTGCAGATATTCACAGGACAAGCTAAATCTCTCCCTCAGCACTTATGTGCTATAGAAAGCCTGAGACAGACAGGTATCAATGTGCTGATGAAAACAGAACTTGGTTTGTTCCGGGCACAAATTTGGAAGGGGGCTGGTACAACTTTTATAGAGCAAATCCCTTCAAGAGCTGATAAAGGAAGCAGTGAATTGAATATTGAGCCCTCCTGATGAAAATTCTGTTGAAACTAGGGAGATTTTGTCTAAAATCACACTGCAGACCTGCAGCTTCCTAAACTTTATCAACCTACGGCATGTGCAGTTTGAGAGTCAGTTTCTGGTTAGCTCTTAAAGAAAGAATGTGTTGACATGCAAAACCTTCACTCTTTTTGTATTTTATCTCCACTTCTCATCCTCTTCTGCAAATGCTAAAGAAATTACATGATCTGAGAGGCTGCAAAACTAGACTGCCACTGCATTTCATTTCATGGGCACGATGCCTGAGCTCTCTCCCTGCTTTGCAGTCTAAACGACTCTTGAATATCTTGCTTAACTCTTCTCCTATTTCTGCTCCTGAATGGCCTGTAAAAAGATATTCTTCACTTGGCCCATTGTGTCTTGATACAGTTTAAAGTCTTCCTCTTTCTTTCTCAGGGCAGACTCCAAAGCAGCCTTCAGAGATTTGTTCTCATTCAGCTGCATCACAAGCCTATGAGGAAACAAAAGGAAAACTTTTATGTGCTTTCTGGAGCTTTAAAGCAAATTAGAACAGTGCTTCAGCTCTGGGGAAGAAAACATTGAAACACATGCTTGCTGGTAATTTTATGACAGGTGCGAGAAAGAGCAGACTTATTACTTGTTCCTTCTCCCTTAGAGATAGAAGCAAGTATTAGATGGCCAATATAGTTTTCAGATCTGCTTTGTTAAAGATTATTATTCTATTTTCACTAATAAGCTTGCAATCAATTCATAAGGAAAGAAAAAGAAAAAAAAAAGGTGTTTTCCTTGCACATGTTTTGTGTTGCTTAACATTTGCTTTAAGTTAACATTTCTGGGTATCTATATAATTATTAGCAAATTTGTGTAAGAATATGTCATGGTTTAAGCCCAGCTGGTAAGTCAGTACTACACAGCCGCTTGCTCACTCCCCCTCCCTTTTCCCCCACCTGGCTCCTGGAGGGATGGAGAGGAGAATGGAAAGAATGTAACTCCTACAGGTTGAGATAGGAACAGTCCACTAACTAAGGTACACAAACCACTGCTGCTACCACCAATAATAATAATGATAAGGGAAATAACAAGGGAAGAGAATACAACTGCTCACC
>JASSUY010029397.1:0-51385 GCA_032466535.1 Forpus xanthops
GTAATTAGCCCCGCGATCGGCCGAGGGGCCGGGCCGATGCTCGGCCTGCCTGGGTGTGCCGAGCGGAGCGGGGCGGGGCGGGGAGGGATGCGCGGCCGCCCGCAGGGTGCTCGGCGCTGCACGGGCTGCCGGAGACAAAGGATGCGCGCACAGACAGACAGACACACGGCCCTCGCTACCTGCCGGCTCGCGTCCTGCTGCCGGGGTCGGGACGGGAGCAGGGAACCTCCATCCCTCGGCAGGAGGAAAGGCACAGAGCAAACTTCGGGATTGCAAGCGATGCCCCTGCTGCATGGCTTCACGTTGGGAAGGATGGAAGAGGATGGGATGGGGTGGGATACGAAGCAGAGCTGTTCCCATCTGGCCTCACCCCCTTTGCTGCTTGCTCCTGAGGAACCATTTCCAGCCCTACCCTGACCCATCAGTCAGGTTTTACTATAAAGTACCCTCCCTGCAGTATGAGACGTTACATATCGGTCGATCAGGGAGCTGTTCTGGATCCAAAGGTCACACTAGGGCCAGTACCTCAACCGGACATTGCCTTTGCCCTCGAGAGCTTGCAGCTGAGGGTCAAGACACAGAGGCCTGGATCTGAGCACCGAGATTCAAATTTCCCATTGGATTTATGGGCCTGCTTTCAGGGGAAATCCCGATTCCATGCAAGTTGTTAGGATTTTGCCTCCGGCTTCTACGCCCACAACACAGAATTAAAACAAGATTAAATATTTGCATGTGCTGAGCAACCAAGAAGCCATAAAGAAGCACATCTAAAGGTCCCTGCATCAAGATTTTTGTCAAACTAGTTTCAGTTCAGTTCCCTGGCCACATAACCACTTCAGGTAGCCCAGGAGAAGAGGCAGCAACAGGCAGGAGCTGGAGGCAATGCTGCCTCAGGCCCACTCACAGCCCTTGGGGCACCATGATCTGCACACAAAGCCTGGTCACTTGAGTAACAACATACACACTTCAAGCAGGTCTTTACAGGCGACAGCTGATAAAGCCAAGTGACTCATGCAGTGATGTCCCTTCCTTATGCTGAATACCTTACATATCCACTGTCTGTATGTCTGCCCTCTCACAAACTCAAACTATGGATATGTGAGGGTGTTCTCCCAGTTCTGCTCATCTACAATGCCAGGAGCGGAGCATTTACTTGCAACACATTACAGTTGGGTATGTTCAACCTGTCTCCTCAGGTTTCTCTCTTCCCCCATTGAGTTCATACACAACCAGGAGTAGATGAAAGCTGAGGCATGAAAGGCATGTGCCTAAGGCCCTGGCTTTCAGAATCACAAGGTAGTATCAGAATGCAGTGTGTTTTCTGGATTCTGGAGGGGAGAGGAAGGGGGGATGCATGTCTCATGACAGGGCTACAAAGGAGAGCTTTACACTATGCAGCAAGGATAACCAACACCATTACAGCAGTGATTGTGGTTCATTATCCAGTTGGCTTCCAGGAAAGGCAGGAGAACAGACGACATCCATAAGGAGGATGCCTGGTCCCATACCTGCCAAGACCCAAGCCTCCATCAGCCTGTGCCAATTTCATGTGAGGCTCTACATAACCTGCTTCACACTTGTACATCCCTCCAGCCTTTCAGCTCCATAATCCAGACAGGAGAAAACAGACAACTTGTGACACCCCCCAAGGACAATCCATCAGTCACACCATGACAAAATGTCATTCACAGCACGTTAAAAGTCATGACATGGATCATCCTACTCCTCTCATCTGCAACGCGTACAGGCACTCTGGGTATATTTGCATCAGCCTAACCTGGCTGCAGCAGGTCACTAAGTGTAACCCACACTGAAGCTCACTCCTCAGCCACCGGAGAGTGCGTTCCACTCTGCTGCTTACAACTGGAACACAAGTGACAAATGAGCTCTAATTACAAAGCCCGTGTTAGGAGTGAAGCTACACATGCCAACAACATCTCAGAATCGTTTCCAACTGCTAGGAAAACTTTGCTGAGATGGTGTTTCAAAAAGCCCATTTGGATAGGGTACGACATAAAATAGTGAACTGGGAATTGGGGAACAACACAATAAAAGAAACTTTTCTGACGATAATCGCTCTCAAAAGATACAAGAGCAGCTAACCATTCAAAGAAATATTTAATACACAGGAAGAACTATTAAGAGAGCATTTTCCAGCTCAATTCTTTCAGCTTGTCTACACTAGAGAACATTAAATTACGACAAATAGTGAGCAACAGTGTGTATTTGACCAGCCTGGTGCAGTTAACATCAGCTCAGAAAACAAAACAAGCAGCCCTGACCCTGGTCATGCCTGTATCAGTGTAACTGTGTCCACACTTTAGCTTTGAATGATATCATTCAGTAATAAGTAACATCCTTAATTAAACTGCTGAATGAGCCTTAGTGAAAACTGCAGGGAAACAGTACCTTCTATTCTCAACTGTTGCTTTGATTTCACCTCACCTGAAGTCATGTATGTCTCATCAATATCATCATCTCCTCCACAGAAACCAATTATGTTGTCACAAACTGAGACAATCCCCTCAAGCAATGAATAAACAGCGGGAGCAGATGAGTGCCAAAGAACCAGATTTTATTCTCATGCAAATATCCTTAAGTAGTAAAACCAAGGTGGGGAGGGGGGGGGAGAAAGACTACAACCCCCTACCTGCTACTCACCCTGAGCATCTCTCCTACCACCAGATTCCAGCCAGTGCTAAACAGGATCCATGCTTTTGTATGAAACACCAGAGTTCATGATTCTATGATTCTCAACACGAGGTGAAATAGAGTTTTAATGCGGCACAAACACCTTTGATTAATCTGCCCTTGAAAGTTTTTATGTGCCTCTATAGAATACTGTATTTAGCTGGTATTAGGAAAGATATTTACATGGAAACAACTGGAAAACAACCTCCAACTTGTTTATATGCAAGCCCTTGGATAAAGATCTTGTGATGTCAGCTGCTGCTGCTTTCTGCAGGCCAGCACACATGTCTTTGAAAAGGAAACCCACTGAGATGTTTATGAATCACTATTATTGACCTGTATCAGAATAAGAGAGTTACCCAATAGCTTTCCAGGGTTCATTGTTTTGGTGTAAGTGTCCATTCACATGAAATATGATCTTAATGGTTGGGCCTGGGCAAATTTCATGCCACTTTTCTCAAGAGTTCTAGCCAATATTTCAGTCACATTCTCAACACCAGCAGTGACATTCTGACAACCTAAATATCCATCTGCTATCACGATCTTACTACTTCCTACTATCTATCTGAAGTATGACACACGAATCCTCACCGGATGCATCAACTACCCATCACAATCTCTTTATCAATCAGTCTGATTGATCAACCTTAGATCAAATAAAGTAACTCAAGACAAGACACAATGATTGCTCCCTCCATGTAATACCTACCACACATACATTCCCTAACCAGCATCTAACACAGGACAAGCAAAGGCAGCAAGGGTTGTATGACTATTTCTTGAAGGATAACCATGGACTATCACAGCACTGCAGAGGAGCAGCAGCAGCCCAGACAGAATGCGCTGACACTAACTCTTTCTCTCTCTCTAATAGGCCTTAAAAACCAAGCACCCCCCTCCCAAATCCCAACATCTTGTCACCTTAAAAACCTAATAAACAAAACTGCAGAGTAGTGAAACATCAAGTTCATCTCCTACACAAGACGGGCTCTTCTCTACTGGAAGAACCACAGCGTGACCGGGACTATCCAGTGGGAAAGGAAGGAAACCCCGCCATGCTTTCTTCTTCCACAGATCCTTATGCCACAGAGTGTTTCCACAGCACAGTTTGCGTTTCCAAGAGCCATATTCAGTCAGTAAAAGCAGAAACTAGTGAAATAGGCTCCTAAAAAGATAAGAAGCGACTGCCACGCTGTGGAGGAACATGCAAATAGATGGGGCTGAAAGAGTGGATTAACCAGAACATGTAACCTGCTTTCCTGGAAGTGCACACTGACACTTTAAGACAGTCACTTGCGTCCAACCTGTGAGCAGCAGCTTTAAAATCTAGAGACCAAGCTCAAACATTCACAGAGGCAAACAACCGGTAAGCAAAGGAGAAGTCCAAGTACAGTTTGCTTCATGAGAGTTCAGGTGCTCTGCTGTCACCTACAAACCTGACTTGGATAGGTAGGGAAACAGCCAGCATATAAACAACCAAACCACAGTAGACTGTGGCTTTTATCAGAATTTATTCCTATCTTCTTTTGCATTTGTTGATTTTCAAAAAGGAGAGCACTTCTGTACCTCTTCTATCTGGTCTATTAATGCCTGCAGGAAAGTCATGAAGTTGAAACAAGACTTCATTTATATTCGCAGCAGCATTTAATTTCTATGTGCTATGGAACTAAAAGGAAGCCATCTTCTCAGGGACAGAACATACAATTCAATTCTGTTCTGAAAAGTGCCCACAGGATTAATGTCCATAATTGTGCAGCACGTGGAATGACAAACGCCTTCCCCATTGCTCTGCCAATGTGCTTCGATCCAGAAACAAAACTATTAAATCTCACGTACGTAACTCAGAGCTTCAATGGTTTTAATGTCGGGGTGGGGAGAGCGTGAGGATGCTGGAATACTTAAACTACATTCAAACCTGTGCTTGTTGCTTGGTTTAGTTGGCCAGCTCAGCACTGTGGACAGTGATCACAAGCTCCTGGTGACAAAAACTGAGACCTGGCAACTTACTTCACACACACTAAGACAGAGGTCTTGAGTCCAAAGCAGTTTTTACCCACTCTTTTACTGTCATGAAATAAAGAGAAAGCTGCTCTCCTGAAAAACAGGAGTCAAGATGTAGTTGGGAAGAATTCCTCTTACTGAATATTCATGCATATGGTAGAAGAATCACAACGGGACAGGACACATAAATCTTCTCGTGTGATACTTGGTGCAAAACAGCCTGAAAATACAGATGTCTCTTCATTTTTCCCAATCCATTCAGATTTCTCCTCAGAGTCAAAACGGCTCTAATTTACCTATTTGATGGATTAATCACATAAAGGCATTGGTCAGATTTCAAAGCAAGTGGCTGAGAGTTGATAAGAAGGGAAAATATGAAGTCAAAGATGGAAGATTAAGAAGGTGCTCATTCAAGTCCTTGCTATTTATAATTACTCCCTGAAGGGACACAATATTTCAAGTACAGCCTCTTAAGGTGAGAAATAATCTGTCAAGTCACCAGGCAAAGCTTTTAGAGAAACATTGAGGCAATACACAGTGAAGCTCTTTGGGCACGTTCTGTATGATACACATATAGCAAAACCTGAAATTCCTCTGGCCTGCACGGAGATACCACAGAAATGCATTTGTCTTGAGGATGAATGTTCCTAAGAGACCAAAGCTAAATAAACCAAACAAGTCAGGCAAGGAGCTGCCCCAGGAAAGCAGATGCTTGACAGAAACTCCCAGTAGCTTCACCAGCCTTTACTCCTTTGCTCAGTACCCAAAGCACTCTTTGGTTCTGGTGCATGAGCTTTTTTCCTGCTCCCAAATGCAGCAGGGAAAGAGCTCAGTTTCACACAGCTGCTGTGGGAAGTCCCCTAAACACACCCCACACCCCACACCCCCCAAACCTCAACTATGTGGCTTTGCTCCTCAATAGATTTGTGAGGGGCCAGATCTGGGGTATCTTTCTGAGCAGCTTTCAGCTCTCTCCCACCACATGGTAGCTACAATCCTACAGTAGTAAAAGAACAGAAATTATTCAAGATTATTTAAATCACTGATTCCAATCGCAATTTAAATCAGTGAAGAGAAAAACAAATCTGAATTTATTTTAAACCTCATTTTCCTTTGTACTTTGGTTATTTTCTGCAAGAGAAATTAGTTATTAGCATCTGGTAACTACCAAGAAATGTCTGATTTGCACTGGATGATGAACTTTATAATCAGGACTTTTTATCAACAAAAGGATTCACAATACACACGTTTGTAAATGCAAATCTTCCTGCAGACTACTGGCATTTAGAATTGCTGTTGACACCAAGCAGAGTTCAGGCAGTGCTGTGTGAGATCACTTCAAACACCTTTAAGCTGGTGTCTGGCAAGGACAAAACGTGACAGTTTTAATCCCATTTTTGCTCCTGTGCCACTTGGAATGATGGATCTGAAATTTCTTGGAATCTCAAGCAGAAAAATACATCTTACAACAAATTACACAGATTGTTTTGCTGTATTTCTGCTGTTTCCCTCCCCCAACCCTCTTCCCAGATTTCCTTCCAGCACTAGGAGGACTCCATTTTTACTTTAATGCTTAAACGCTTGTTTTTAATTGCCAGCATTTGCTTTCTAACACATTCATATTCCCACAGGAAGTACCCTGAATAGATCTCCAAGGACTGGGCTCTCTTAGGGGATTTGGCAGTGTTTTCCCACTGCTACTATGAGGAATGTTGCTTTCCTGGTGGTAGCCCCTGGGCAGGCTCCTGAGACTGATGTTGTTTTGATGTTGTGCCATTTCTACGTGCTCAGATCTGTTGCAGACACCACTCTGGTTAAAACACTAATTGCTGGAACTAGTACCTCACTGCTTCTGCTCCTATGGGTGGAGCAGGCCCAGCGATAGCTATGGTAGGAATTCTTAGTAAGCAAGCAAGTAAAAACTGGAAGTATTTATTCAAAGGTTTTCAGGAATGCTCTTTGTCCACCTCGCGCCTCTTCCCCTGCACTGAAAGAAAACCCGATGTAAACCAATGCTCAACGCTTGGGAAAAATCCCATTCAAGTTGAAGTGCAGAAAAACACTTGAATTTATGCTTTTACCCCTTAATTCTTGCAGGGAATCAAATTTATTGTGTCCACTGATTCTTGGTCCATTTACTTACTATTTCTACATGTACATATGTTCAGATTGGAGCCTTACATAAAGGAGCTCTGTTATTAACAACTGGTGGATCTTCTCCCTTCCCAGCACTTCTAATGTGAAATACCATGAATAGGGAAAAAGGCTCCTTGCTGGAAAAAAGCCAGCAGACACATGAACGTGCCCAAGGACCTCAGTGGGCTTCACATCTAGAGATGGTGACTAACACCACTGCCTCATTACTTTAAATACAAGTTACTTCTAAGAGTCTAACACCCTTTTCACCACAGGTGTCCACTGTTCTTCTTATGTGCTGCTGATTCCAGCCTATGCACAATGATCAGAAATCTTATTTCCAGCCTAAATCTATTTATAGTAAGCGTATACACACTTGTTCTCATGCCAACACTGTCCATTAGCTTAAATGACTCTTCCCCTCCCCTGGTGCTTATACCCCCCAAAGTACTTAACAATCATCTCCCCCTTCAGCTCCATTGTGCCATGCTAAACAAAGCATGTTCTTTTAGCCTCCACTCTTAAACATGACATCTTTAATACTATTTGTGTTTGTGGAGTCCCATATCCACCCTTATCTCAAAACGGCCTATAGTGAAACTAGAACAGTGAGAGAAATGATCAAACATATGGCATGGTTTGTGTACCAGAAAAGATGGAAATTACCGATGTTTTTCAGCTTGGGAGTGAGGAGGGGAAGATTGAGAAGCAGTAACAGGGATATAAAAAAATATCATTGATAGCACAGAGGACATGAATAGAAATCTCATTCAGATTTCTGAAAATGCACGATAGAAAGGGCACGAAGTGCATTTGTGATATTAAGGGACATCTGAAACAACATCAGAAGGTTCTTATCTACACAGGGTAGAGATGCCAAGGGATGCTGTGGAGATCAGAAAGTTCAACAGGTTCCACAAAGAATCAGGTAAATTCAAAGGGGGGTAAATATTCCACAGGGTAAATATTCCACACCAGGAAACACTAAACACAAAAGATGAAGAGACAGTGGTCCAGCTTAACTGGGAAGATAAGCAAAGGAGAGATGGATGTATGCCTGCTGTGTTCTTACAACTCTTTCAATAGCTGCGACTGGCCACCATCAGAAACAGGACACGAGGCTACAAGGACTGGCTGGTCTGATGGGGCATGACTAGCTCAGCCTTCCATCAATCACATTCATCAGCCTTTTGTTCTGCCTCTGCAGGTTAGTCCTAGGAGTTAATCCTTCCTTTCCAGATGCATGGATGTGTCTGTAGAACTGTGGAAATACATGTTTAATAAAAATAATGGAGAAAAAAGGTAAATTGCTGTAAGAAAGAACTCACTAGTGATGGGAATCAGATGCTGCCCATGCTGACGGGAAAGTAGGGTCAAAATACCTCTTTCATTGCACCCTCCAACCCCCAAAACAACAGCAAAAATCCAATCTGAGAGAGGTCTTCCTCTTGCATTTGTTTTAGGATCGCTCCTTCTTCCTGGTCCGCATGCACTGATACAAAGCTATGAACGTGATTTGCATTGCCAATTGTAGGGCAAGTTGGGGTTTTAAAAACAAAAACCATAATCCAATAAACATTTCAGTTTGTGGCCTTTACTGATAGTGTTCCTTTAAATACAAATACTACTGTTTCCTTGTTATACTTCTTTAGTATATCCTCTTTAAATCAACAGGTAAAAATTACATAGAGAAGTGTATGAACATCAGAAAACCAGCCACATATTGCAGCACTGTCATTCAGCTACTGAAAATCACTGCTTCACCTCCCGCTCACCACCAGACCTATACATATTTGGACGCTTTATCATTACAAATGCAGCTTTGATCCAGGTTAGAGAGATGAGAATCTACCTCTTCACAGAACAAGAGAGTCCAAACGTATCCTAGTTCTTTATAGCTGCTCTTCGTATAGACAACTAGAGATCTTTATCACAATAAAACCAGAAGGCACTGCCACAGAATGTAATTACATGCTACTATAGTTGACCGTTGTCTTCCAGAATAGGAAATGGTTTGAAAAATGCATGGTTTCTGCTTGGGCCATACTCCGAGTTCCTAAAATAAAATGCTACCCTGATCCCTGTGCAGATAAAATGGGAACCCTGGTATTGTAGGGCTGAGAAATCTTGAGTGGGCTTCAAGATCTGGCTTGATGTTGTCAACTCCCGCACCAATGATCTGCCTCGTGTCGCACTGGGGCAAACTGGGTTTAGGTCTTGGTCTCTCTTCACACCACCCATAAGTTCATCTCAGGGATGGGGAAGGAGTTACTTTGTTAGGATGATTTCTTACTCCTCTTCAGTCACTTAAGAACCCAAAATCTCAAGGCAGCACACACTATGGAGTTCTCCCTTTTGGACATCAGGCTACCATCACAAAATCCCATAGGTAACACTCAGCACTCCTCAAGCAAGGGCAATTTACTGCTGCACAAGCCCCTGACAAAGGAATAGGGATGGGTTTCCATATCCACAGCTGTACCCATGCTCTGCAACCAGCTGGGAAAAAATATGCTGTCTAGTCTGAAGGTACATAAGCTGTCAATCAGGCATCAGGACAAGTAGGTTTCAAGCACCCACTTGGTCCCACATTCCTGATTCCTTGAAGAGGCCTAACTTAGGATCACTGTACATAGCCGAACGCTGAGTAAAGTCATTTTGGTAAATGAATCATTATCACACAGAGACTTCTGAAAATGGACTGCCTTCTCTTGCTCTACAGCTAAAAGAAACAGGCAGGTTCTTGTTGCTTCTGAAAGGACATTTGCAAAAAGGAAGAAAGAAAGGTGACTGCTGGAGAGTAATTATTGTGCTAAATGGTTATCAATAACTTCCAAAGTACAAAAGGCTCCAAAAAAGCTCCATAAAGATGAATAAATATGATCTAGAAGAGGAGCCTATGAATCACCCCCCATTTCTCTATTACCATCAAATAACAATGTTTCATACACTTCACTACAAAGCTCTGCTGCGGGTGTCACAGATCTTTATAAACATTAATTTCACCTCACAAGCTCCCAGGATGGAAAGCACCATCTCCACAGGGAAAAGGTGTCATTCTCCTTACGTAACACAAAGAGGCTGCCTCTCATTCTGAACACTAAGCACACAATCAAACGTCACCCATTTATCTCTTCACAGTAATATTTTTGATCATTACTTCTCTTTCTTTTCTCAGTGGACAACTTTTCTGGATGGCAAACTGCAGTACGACTGACAGCCCAAATGCCTTTAAGAAAGGAAGATGGGAGCGATGCTACACAACAGGACCACAACACCTGAATGGGTCTTCCACGTACTCAAGTTACACATCCTGCCCATTACACCTTATCCACTGTGAACTGTGACTGAACGTGTTTCTTCCCTAACCCCCAGAACCTCAGTCTTCAAGCAACCATCCTGCAGTCCAGCACTGTGCACACTTGGCATGTCACACTAGCAACACACAAAAGAAATGGTGATTCAGTTTTCAAGGGAAATACTCTTTGCTGCTTCACAAATCATCTCGGCTCTTTCCAAAGCAAGTCAACGTAGCTCACCCCACCCTGCCACAACTTGGGCTAGTCACACAGTTTATATCACTCCCTGTCCCTACTCCAGGTATCTTTCACTTCAGAGTTCTCCCCCCTTGCTCTAAGTTTTTCCTGCTCCACCCTTTATCAGTACCTGCCTCTCCTCATCCTGCTCTCTGGTTGTTTCTAGTCTCTTCCTCTCCTTTCTTTACAGTCATTTCCATTTTCTTTGAAATGTATTGGCATTAAATGCTGGCTTTATCCTTCCTTCTCCATCTGCTCTTGCCTTTCTAAATCTCTTCTAGAGCCTTCTCCTGGGAGAAGGCAAGAGCCACGTTTTACCATTTTATTGCCTTCCCTTTCAGGATTGCAGTTTCTTTTTCCTTCTGGAATCAAGACTATCCTCCTCTCTCTGGAAGCTGATATAATTGCTACAGTGTCTTCTTAACAGCCCCACAAGAGCTGGTACCATGCTGCATTGTATCTGCTGCTCTTTTAGAACACAAGTATCCCAGGAAAAGCACTGTTAAGGAGTTGGCATTTCTCCTATATACTACAAGAGCAATATAAGAAAGCCAAATTACTGCTAGGTTTTACTCCCCTGCTTTGCACTCAGCATTTGTGGAACCTTCTGGCCACGGAGCCTCGCTCCACAGTGCAATTTGAAAGGGAGTCTCCCCCTCCCTAAGGGTTTTCTTCTCGGCAAAATCTTCTATTTCATTATCAGGATTTACAGGGAACAAAGGAGAAATAACCCAGATTAACTACTGCCACTGCCTTTACCCTACCCTCTCTTCCCAACATACTTTCCTTTTGGACTCAAATGCTCAACTCTAAGAGGTAAATTCCACTTGGCCTCTGTTCCCAGAGAGGAGAAAGAGCTGTAGTGGAAGACGACAGACACAGTTGCCAAATAGAAGAGCAACAGCAAACTCCTTTTGGGAAGCAAGCAGCCAGATCTGCACCTGTACCTTTTAACTAAAACATGAGCCATAATGCAAACTGATCACAGATTAAACAAAGAGAATCTGATGAGAACGGTGAAAGGATTTTCTCCCGTTACAAATTCTGGGTTATTTCCAAACTTCAGTCCAAAGCCTGACTGTCTGTGGAAGTTTTCCTTGCGTTTGCTATGAGATGATGTGTTCAATTGTTATTGTACACTAACGCTGCGAATGCTGCCTCCTAAAAGGTTGTGCTTTCAGAAAGGCTCAAGGAAAATGAACACCAGGAAGTTAGAAAGAACCCTTTGCAGCCAGCACAATGGAACTGCGAAGAGGGAGAAGATTTAAGTCACAAAACCCCACAGATCTTTTACAGTTACAGTTATGCTGCCAGTGCACAGAAATGAAATACAAGAAATGAACCATTTACCAAGGATTCCAGAATAAAGTGAACAAGAGCATTAACAAATGGCAAAGCTTATAAAACCCTCAAAACACTGAGATCCACGCTTCATCCACGAGCCCCAAAGATACAGCACAAGAGTCGGGGTTCTTAGCTTTGTTTTACACGTTTCACACAGAGATTCTGCTTTCCTCAGTGCCTGGAGTAGGTTTTGACTGATGAACAGCAGCTATCAAAGCAGTGGAGTGGAGACTCCCAACACCTATTCCCCTCCAGGTTTTCCACTGGTTTTAACCAAATGTTTGAAACACAAAGCATATTGCTACGGACTTATGACAAGCTAAAAGGGAAATACGCATTTAACAAGATAGAGCTTATCTGCAACGTGCTCAGCTAAAAGCCAACAAAAAACCAAGAAGGAACACGATATGCTCATTCTGCCCCACTCTCCCTTGGCAGTTTGATGTTTATGTCTCCTATTTCCCATCTGAAAACAGGATTCTCGTGGCCACCAGTGATAATCTGCAAAGCCGCGACAAGCGTGGCGGCACAGAGAGGGAGAACAGGGGCAACAATTCCCTCAATTACATGTGAGTTCTTTGCAGTACCACCACCAGCAGATTTGCAGCTTGAAGCTCGGATTAAGGGACTGACCCTTCCAGCCCTTCCAAAGAAGTTAGATATCATAAAAGTAATTCAGTGAAAAAGGGCAGTAAAAATAGAAGCGATGAGACATCTTCTAAATAAGCAAAGCTGCTTTTACAGCATGCTGAATAACTGGAGTGTGGTAAACATACCACTGTTATAAATAACATCCAGCCTTTTAGCATTATTCTTCGCTTCGTTATTTCAAACTCTTTAGAAGCATTAATGAAGCAAACCTCACTGTTCCCCTGCACACAGAAGAGATTTACTCCCATATACAGGAGACAAAACAAAGATACAGGAACAGAAAACAACTCTCCACAGTTACAGTGGCACAACTATACTGAGAATTCATTCGGGAGGTCTCGTAGTGCAAGAGAAAGCAACACCCTCTTATGTCCAGATGCGAGCGCTTTTCAAGTGACCAGTTGATCACTTAGGATTTATGCATTGTTCAGCTTTACATAAAACCCAGCATCACCAGTTTCGCATGTAACCATGACTAGTAAAGGACCAAGACACATGCATGCATTTTATACTGAGCAGTATGGCCCAAACACACTATTTTTAAATGGGAACAATTTCTCTCTGCTGAGGCACTTCCATGTTCGGCTTCAGCACTTAACCAAGAAACGTTTAAAACCCACATTTCACGTTAAAACTGGTAGCAACTACCACAGTGTCACATAGAGCACTTTGTTAGGTTACAGGAAACCAAGCACCAAGGCACAACAATGATTAGTAAGAAATAATTGTGTCTCATTACCTTCGGGGACTTCTTGGGCCAGCTGACCACAGGGACACCCGAAATGGCAAGATTTTGGTCATCATCAGCATGTTCCTTCAGGATGTTCTGTTACAAATGAAAAGGCCTTTATTAACCAAGGAAACACTTCTCCAACTGAAGGGTGCAGAGTCTTACAGCAGGCAATATTCCACCCTGATGAAAGACACAGTGACAAGATCTCTGCAAGTTACTTTTGCTTCCAAACTTTCAATTCACACTGAAACTCTCCCACCTGTCATTAAGATCCAAGATGTGAAGTTTCTTGCAGAACAGACAGCAGAATGAGCCATGAACCACCTCAATTATAGACTTTACAATTGGTGTATCCAAAGGACTGGAGCGCTTCCACTGCTATCAGTCTAATACTAGTATGATCTCCCCCTCTAAACTGCAGCTCAGCAAACCATGGAACACCCAACAACCACCACAACCAACCACCACCTCTCCCAATGAAGGCTGCAGAAGACCTGAGAAGCCCCTAGGCTCTGTCACCGTTATTTCTGAGATCACAGGTCATCAAATGTGCAGTTTAGGGCGATCCTCAGATGCCTGAACATCCAGGTAAGCCAAGATACAGAAGCGTGCACTGTAACCTTTCATCTTTATGTATGGTCCAGAGCACCACCACTTCCACTGGCCTTCCTTCCACACTGACCAGGGCAGAGCCACTGTAATCACTTTATGTGCTTAGATAATGCATTCAGGACCCCGAGTATCCACTAGGAAAGGATCTGAGTCGGGCCATTAAGGAAAACCAACTTGTCTCCCTTCCTTCCTCCCCCACCAAATCCTTCTGCTTTGATGCACTGCCCTAGAAATTTCATGAGTGGGTTGCACTGCCTTACACAGCTTCTACCGCTGTGAATCACTCCCATGACCATATAACTCAACACAGAGGTGGGGGAAGAGCTCTAACTGTACTCAACTGTGCAGCTGGAAATAGTCCACACTTGCTTCCCATGACTCTCTACATTCCCACTAACCAAGCTAGAGCTCTTCATTTGGAATTCAGGTAGCTGAAGACAACAACAAATGAAAACAAAAACCAAGTGGGAAGGAGGATTCTTCTGTGCTGCTGAAAACCGAAGCCCAAATAAGCACTAACAGATTAAAGAGGGGGAAAAAATGCTCCAATAAATCAAGAATTGCAGGTTGGAAATCACCTTGTAATAGAATTCAGGAGATAACCCCAGACAATGAAGTTCAACGGTGCTGCCACCAAGTACACAGATTTCTTGAAAACAGCTTAATTAGACAACAATAGGCACCAGGCTCTGTCAGTCCCCAGTGTAGAGCTTAATTATTAGAAACTTCACACGCTATACAAGAGCTTAAAATACAGTAATTGTTTTAATAGGAAGCACAGTTGGAATTCATCTGTAATCATCCAACTAGCGCCCGGAGTACGACGGCATGTTCCAGGCCCCAAGAGCCCGAGCAGGCAGACTAGCATCCAAATTGGGTCTTGGAGGAGCGTCCCTGGGGCTGGCTTGCTTCCCTTGGGGCTCAGGCAACCTGCTGCATTGAGCCCAATTCCCCAGACTGTGCTTCAATGAGAGATGCTAATAGACTAATAGACACCACAGCACACCAGCACAGTGCTGCTGCTGCTTCAGATACCATCACACCACTAAAAGGCTCCTCTTGATACTGATTACTCCGAAAGCAGAACCCAGGATCAAAATAAGCACTCCCAGTACAAGCCCAGTTTCGTCAGCCCAGCACTGTGGCTGCACTCAGGAGCTTGCATAGGCACAGCCCGGCTGGTGAGGAGTAAAGTGCAGCTTGCCTCAACCTGACCATGATTGGTCTCTGTTGTGTGCCTCCAGCCCTGTATTCTCCAAGTGAAATGGCTAACAGCTTTCACACAGGGGCTAGTCCCTGGCAAATGAAGCCTTGGCTGGGCTGAGGTTAAGCGAGCACCTCTTGTCTCGTGTCCTTTCTATCTGAGAGAGTGATCACTGCATTAACTGAACTGCGATCACATTCTGAGTCAGTTTTCAGTCCTAAAACCAGAGAGGTCTTTAGTATTCCGATAACAAAGCCAAAATTCTACAGAGCAAGGTGGCAGCTCGAAAACCTTATAAACAAAGGACAAATTAACTCCCCTTTCCTTTGCTACTCTCAGATCTGAAAGCATGTAAGACAAAAAACCTTAACACTTGCACTAACAACTGTCAGAGACACCGAGTTCAATAGAAAGCAGAGTATATTCCAAGAACTTGGCAAGATAATGAAGGTTTCTTGTTATCATATGTATCACGTGAAAATATTATCCAAGAAGAAGTGTAAAACTATGGCAGTTTATCATCTCAGCCAGCCGAAAACAACGGATGGCTGAGCAGCAGAACTGTAACCACCGAGCGCAGTGTCAAGTGGCAGTGCACAACAGGCTGGAGGAGGCAGGCTGGTGTTCACCTGCTCGAAAAACAAGAGAGAAAGAAGATAAAGCAAAGCCACAGGGCTCCAGTTAGACACACACTGCGCTGCTCAGCCAGCACAAGGCTGCCCGATGCACTACGCTTGAAGGCTGTGGTGACAACAGCAGCTCTGTAGGAAAGAAAGTGATTAAGCATGTAAGAATTCAGCTTAGCCATTAATTTCAGAAGCACAGCAAGCAATGACTCCCCTGAACTGCATTCAGCAGAGGGAGTTTTTTCCCTGTCATCAGAACGAGAAGGGGGTAAGATTTCTTGGCAAGAAAAAGTAAGGACATATTTCAGCAGATATCATCTGTCTTGCACAAGAATCTTCTGCTCCTGCCAAGGAGTTGCGGATATTTGACAAACACTCTTCTTCCAACTGCGTTTCTTCTGCCCTAATGGACTTCCACAGTCCCTTCTGAAGAACAGCAGCATTTTTGCTTTGAAGCGGGGAAGGTCTGAGGCATTATTAGGAGGCAGATCTCCCAGGCCTCTTCCCCAACAACAGCAAAGGAATTACCATCCCCTGGTAACACAACAGAAACGCTGTGTGCTGAAATCAGAGGCTGCACACAGACAAGTATCACTGGCAGAGTGTTTAATGTGGGATGCAGATTGGCACAATCAAAGGTCTGCTCAGCTTTATGGGTCCTGTGATGTGGGGTGCAAACTACACCAAGGAGTAAGACGCTTACCTCTTTATTCCCTCCTTCATGCATAAGTTCACCTCAACTGCATCTGTAGTGGACTGACAAACTGTTTAGCAGCTAAATATGAAGCAGAAAAGCCACACAATGAACCTCTTCCAATCCCCAAGGCTACCATTAAAGTAAAATTACTTCTAGTGATTTTTTCCCCTCCTTCTCTTCCTCACCAGGGTAGGTGCTTTTCCAACAGTTCAGCTGGTACTTAGTTTTTAAATTCAGAGCTGGAGTTGTTGTGCTGCTTCCTGTTTCACTTTGGGGCATGTATATATATGGAAAACAAGCTATGGCTGCAGGCTGCACATGCCTCCGACAGCACTACCACCAGCAAGGATGAGAGGGCAATGGCTGCAGTGTCCTCTGGCTGTTCCCCCTGCCAACAAGTACCCTGCCAAGCCTTCTGTCCTGCAGCTTGGGGCAGCTGAGCACTTTTGGGGAGGGTGTTTATCTGTACAACAATTTCCCCTCACATTTGCTGCACATACAGCTCACACAGAGCCCATCCACAGACATTTGGATACAGAGGGTGTTGCATCTCCTTGGCTGATTGTTCAGATGCCATCTGCTGCGGAGCGAACGCTGCTGCCTGTAATTGCTGTTTGGAGGCCTATGAGAAGCTCCTTTGGTGGTGAACACAAGTCTCATGTGATGCAGTGCCCATACAGCAGAGCTCCAGCCAACAAGAATTTAATTCCTTGCTTGAGCTGAGGGAAGAACTGACCCACTCCCCAAGTGAGGCCTGTGTTATACTCTGCAAATAAGCCTCCCTTGTGCTGCAGCACTCCATCGATCACGGTGATAAATGGGTTCTCAATCTGCAGAGGCATTAGCTTGGCACTTCTGGATTGCTGTGTCCCACTGGATAGCTGCAGTCAGTTAGGAGCTTAGGTGACATATAAGGAATTTACACAGGCTTAGCTTGGTTTTCAGTCTCTCTTTTCATAAGGAAAATAAATTACTTCAAAGAGTCTCACCTAGTTGACATTAAATAGCTGTACATAGTTGTATTTACCACTAAGAGCAGTAATCCAGTCAGCCATCCTCTACTGTATTCTTGCTCAGATGGGAGAACATGGGTTCCTAGTGAGTTACCTTGATTTGTGCTGTGAAACTTCACATCACTGAATAAAATGGTTTCCTTTCTCCAGTTTAACTATCCATATCCTATTTTCTGAAAACATTAATTATCTTAGTGAAGCACAAAGACAAACCTGAATGTTGTACAGAAAAGCTCCTGAGTGTATTTAATTAACAAATAAAACTGCCACAATAAACGTGGATTTATTTTCTTGGAGAATAAACCTGTTTAAAGACTTTCCAAGCAGAGCAAGAGCTTTCAGACTTTGTCAGAGCATGTTTTCACCATGCTTTTGTCAAAAGTAACTCTCAAATGGGTGCACTAGAAGGGTACTTTTTATAGTACCTTTACTTGTGAATACAGTCACAGCACGTATGATCTGCACAGTTGCTCCTGCAGGATTTCTGCCTCCATTCAGCCACACAGATGACTCTGGATGCTCACAAGGGTGAGGTAAAGGTGCCAGGCTTTTCCTCACTCTGCTGCTAATGCTAGCTGCAAAATCCCCACATTAATTCCTGTATAAAGGGGAAAACCAGGAGCAAAGTAAGAATATGATTTAGTAGTCAAGGAGATAAATACCATTCTGGTAAAATGGACTGTGTTTCTTCCATCTCTAGGTGATACAGGTCAAAGCTTTTAAAGTAGGGCTCCACAAGCACTCACTAGGTTGTATGTTCCTACTCTTCCTCACGCCTGGCTTGGGATCTGGATGCTAAAGATCAGATCTTCTGCTCTGCAGAGATGTGAAGCAATTACAGCTTAAATACTATTAGAATTATCCTTTGCATATATTGCTCTTCAAAAATGCTAACTTTCCTGAAGATCACATCTGTGGCATGTAAAAACAGCATCCAAAACTACGGTTACTTTTATCTTAATCTCTTTGCACCTTAGTTCTCTACCTGTGAACCAGAGATAACAACAGCTCATCAATTACCACTCGTGAAGAACGTGACTCCAGCAGTGATGAGTATCACCAGAAACCCCAAGGGAACATTGGTACCACTGTGTTCAGCTGAGGGTCTGAAGAGGATGACAATGTACTTAACACCCACTGAAGAGCAAGGACAGAACAAAATGCTGAACAGCCACATTCAGCACACCAAGACAGATAGGAATCCTGCAAGGACCATTACACTAGGTGACTCCTAAAGGGCTGAAAGCAGTCACTTGTCAACTTCTCCATCAGCACGCTCTACCCTTTGATGGTAGAAGCCTTAAACATACCCTCATACACTTGGTTTGGATTAGTACGGGTGTTTTTTAAAGCCAATAAACTGAATAAAACAAAATTCATGCTTCTGTATCCCCTGGGTTACAAGGAAATAGGATGCTTTGGCTGTACCAGGTAAGTGGACACAGTGTCAGAAAGAAGCAATAGGCTGCTGCATCCACGATCCTGGATAGGAATGGGATACACCTTCTCAGTGGCTGCCTTGGATTATTTGTGATGAGGAGCAAGGGAAGGCCTGTGCTGGGAGTCCTGGAGAGGAAGAGTTCTCAAGCCAACACTGACCTGAGTACAACTCCCCCCAGCTGCCCCAACTCCTTCAGAGCGCCTAGCAAGCAGACGATGGAACTGTATAGAGTTATAGAGGAAGCAGAATATGGGCTTTAATTCATTTACTATACTGTAGTAACTCCCATTCTCTGATAACTGAAGGCTGCCTGTGTTCCAATACTGTGAAAAAGATGGGTAAGGAAGTTCTTTAGACAAGGCTCAAGAAAATGTTTAACATCCTTTTGAAGGTGTTTGTTGCTCTGACTGATCAGTCACAGGCTCACCAAAGACACAGAGGTGATTCCAGAGGAAACAATTCTGCAGCATGGATGACGTTTACATGTGGTCATGGGCTCTTTAACCAGGAGAGAACCATCAGTATCCAGATGTTGGGCTACATCCTGATGGTTACAGTGTGTGCTGGCAAGGACAGAAAGTTCCGAAGCAGGCAGTTATCAAAGGACATGGAACATCAAGACTGCAACTCTGTGAGATGCACAAAATAACAGGCAGACGTCCACTTATTACCAGTTAAAACACAGTACCACCAAAAAAAGCCTTTTTCTTAAATGTCCATTCGCAGTTCTCCATCTCTGCAGCAAAGCCACTGCTCTGGAGAAGAGAAAGAAAACATATTCCTATATGGTGCTTGAAACCAGATTCACATCTGGTATCTTGCCGTGTTCTAGTAGGATGTCTCACATTGCGCTGGAGTATGTCATCAAAAGAGCATGCATGATTGTGAACATCTGCACTGGTTATGCTGTGTCATACCCTTTTCTGGCATTTCAAGAAGGGGCAGTTTACTTTCAAGTGAAAATAGGTTTCTGCATCAAGAAAAGTAACACTGCCATTCCCCCTCCTTCACTGCAGATTCAGCTCCTGATATTGAAGCATCATGTTGATTTCTGATGAGAAGACAACTGATCACAATCATTGATTTCCAATTAGAAGACAGCTGATCACAGGGAATCCACAGCTCCAACTCTGGGCATGTGCACCCACTTTCACATACAAAGTGGCTGATTTTGCAAGAAGAGACTTTCTGAGATCCTGTGGTTTACTAAAAGGAGCGCTGCGTATCACACTTCCAGGCTCCAAGACTGTGGGATATGGTTCCAGTGCACACTGCATATGTTCAGCCTTCTTCCTGAAGCCTTCTCGAAGCAGCTGTTACACTACTTGCACTAAAAAAAGTACAGGCTCGCCTTTTACCATATAAACACGTATTTTTCCCCTCAGATTGTGGCTTACACAGCTCTTGGATAGCGAACACAGGTAGCTGAAGAACCACACTGTACACAGCAATAGCACAAAACTAGCAGTCTACACACAAGACCAGGAATCAATACTCATAGTTCCAAATCAGGCCAAATTACCACGAGCACAGGCTGACAAGTTTAGCCTTGTATGACAAGTCCCATCAAAAGCATACAAAGAGTATGCTGCTCCCAGGTTTGATTTGAATTAATAAGCCTATATCTGACCCAGTGTGAAAACAGGACACAGAAAAGCTAACCAAGCAGTCTGAAGGGATGCCACGGACCAGGGGCAAAGCTGGGAGTAGAAGCATCAAGGCCATGTGTGTCTTCAGGAGGAATTTACCCTTAAGTCAGATGGGGATAAAGTGACACTGGTATCGCTTCCAGTATACCAAAATCTAAGGAGTTCTGCCATTAGTGAGCATTCACTCCTTGCATCATCTCCAAAACCAGTATGTTGTACCAGTGGAGAATAACTATCAACCTATAGAGGGCAATGGAGGAAAAGAAAATGAAAAAGGTGAAAGAAAAAAAGGCAACTGAAAACACTAGAAAATATCGCTCTGAATTACAATCCAGTGCTTACATTTTGTATGTCAGTTATTAAGGTGCACTCAGAAAGACATTAGACTAAAACCAGCAGGTTAAAACCAGAAATGTATTACACATTTGAGGTATTATTACAAATGGGACACAACTATGAGAGGATCTAAACTTCTGGCCACTACTGTAACAGTCAGGAAGTATCACAGCAGTTAAACCAGACTGCAAACAGCCACCTCCTCAGAGCAGAGATGGCTTCTGTTACCGGCTGGTTTCCCTCTCTGTGGCACAGCAGGCTGATATGAGATGGTCACTATATATAAGCTCCCCTTCCCTCTGCTGCAGAGCTCTGCTTTCCGATCTCCTGTCCTCTGTGTGCACAGAGTACAGTTTGTGTGCATCAGTAAGCTGTCACACCTACCTTCATGTCCTCCAGGAGGGCCTGCGGATCTTCGATGCCTTCTGGAACACACTTCTTGTTCTCTGGGAGAGATTCAAGCTTTTCCACCAGGGCTTTCAAACCCTTCAGTTCAAATTCTGTGAGGTGAGTCCATTTGGTTGAAACTTCTGTAGCTGGAGACCCCGTTGGTGTTTTGGGATAGTCCGTGGGGGTCGTTGATTTCACACTGTCATCTGACTCATTGGACAAAGTTCTTTTTAGGTACCTCATTACTGTGGCTTTTTGTTTTCTTCCTGCACCTTCCTTCCCTTCTGAGTGTGTGCTATTGGGTGAGGAGGAACCATCCACCAAGGATTTGGAGTTCTTATCCAAGCTGGCATCCTTCTCCTCCCGGATATGGGCATCACAAGATTCTTCATCCATGTCTAACCACGAATCTGATGAGTAGCTGTCTGTGCTGCGTTTTCTTTTTGCATCTGGAAAGTTAGAAAGAGAATACTGATTTTCTACCCAGTGTAGCTCAGCTTAAGCATTTCCCTATCACCTGAGCTAGGTGCTGCCTATTGAAAAGAGCACTGGGTAACACCTACTAAGCATGTAAGAAGAGGCTTTTTCCAGTTGATATCTAATTTGAGAGAGGGGGTTTTTGTCTGTTTAAGGCTGGTTTTCATTAACATCTACTCAGTTCAAATGACTGGGAAACGTTCAGGGAAAAACTATGCTTTCTTCAAAGCTTCAGCCCTCTATGCCTTCAATTAGGAGGAGGCAGAGCTCTTAAGTCACACACAATTAGTTTTGCCACAAATCCAAGAGACCAGATTCAGCAGCTTTACAGCTTTAAGAGAGTTAGCACAGAAAGAGGAGGGGGAAAATGATGGGATAAAGCATGTTGAAATGCTCTACAGCATCATTCTTCCAAGAACTCTGCACAGCACAAAACCAACTTCCCACTACTTCTCCTCTTTGTGAGCAACTGTTGGTAAATCAAGAACCCTCCCTTGTTACCACATGAATACTTACTGTTCTTCTGAGGCAGAGGATTATAATTGCACTTATTTTACAGACAAGAAGCTAAAACAGACTGAGGAATGCAGGGACTGTCACAGAATTACATGGTCCTGGTTTTCTTAATGCCATCCCTGACACATTCTAGATACTTCTCTGGAAACTCTGTAGGCAAGTTTCTGTGTCTAATGAACTATTAACTGTAGTTTTATATTAGGCTTCCCCCTAAGACCCCAAGTGCTACCCAACTCTGTGCAATGAAGCACTGAAAGCAATGTAGGAAACTAGTGACCAAGGTTCCCTAAAGCACACAGCTCTTACTTATTTGACACACTTTCCCTTGCTAAGTGAACAATGCTGAATGCAACCAGCAACAGCAGGAATCCTGTGGAAAACACAGTTAACACTGGCACCACCCAGCTAAGCCCACGTGAATTTGAATGCTGGCCGAAATGGGTATGAGATCAAGCTGCAAACCAAAACACTCTGCAAAGGAAACAGGAGTCAGACAGAAAAAGTGAGTGAACAATTAATGAAAAGCTCCTTTCACAGCTCTCATGCTTCGCAATGCAGTAGCTTTGGATTAGGACAATGTGAATCATGCTTAAGGAAGGATTAAATAGACATTAATGAAAAAGCTCAGCATCCGGCTGTTTAACAGTGAGGTTCAAAACAAGTGCTGAAGCCCCGTTTCAAATTCATCCTTATCACAGGATATATAGGAAATATAACCGAAAATAGAGATGTTATCCATCAGCTGGGTAATGAAGATACAACAGGCAGTGGCAAGAGTTACAGTCTGAGGGCAGCCTGGCCAGCGTTGCAGTTGCAGATAAAAGCTCAAAGGCCAAGTGCCCCTCTGTGTGCTAGTGCCTGAGAGAGGAGCTGCCCACTTTATACCTCATAGGACCGTCATTACAGTGGCTGCAAAACTCAAGCATTTCTGTCCATCCCACTCCTTCAGTCATGTTTGCAATTCTCCTCAGAACCAAAACGGCCATAAAATTACTCCTGAAAGGCGCATTTAGGCTGAAATGCCTGTGAAAAGATGGCAGTGACAAAACCCACCAGGTACCAGCCAGGCTGGTGACAGCCAAATCCAGCTCCATCCACAGTGCAGGGTGATTTCCTCCCTGCATCCCTCCCAGACAGCTTCTCCATGCAGAAGTAGAGCACAGTTTATTTTGTGTGCTGAGGTGGTGACTTGCAACACTCCACAGCAGCTCCTCCTCCCTGGGCTGTGCTATGACACCCCCATGCTTCTCTCAGAAAAAGAAACAGGATTAGAAAATATCTTGAGCAGAACATTTAAAGAACGCTGATTTATCCAACTTGGATTTAACAGTGTTTTTCCCTTTGTGTACAGTAACTAGCACACTTACCCACCTCACAGGGCTATATAATCAGCTTATGTCCTTCTCCCGTTTTACAGCTGAGGAAACAGATGCTTGGGAGAAAGCAGGACTTGCTCATTGTCACACATCAAATCTAGGGAAAAACCAGGAATCAGAATCCAGGCTCTTGGCTCCAGGGCTGGAGCCCCTTCTCAAGCCACGCTGCCCTGGCAAGCTATTCCACAATTGACTGAAGCATAAAAGCCCAGCCTGGATAGAAGATGCCACTCATAAAACAGAAGGGGAAAGCAGATACACATCCTTCTATCGCCAGCACAGCATCATTAACAGAAACTGGTATGAATGCACATAAAGAGAATACGTTTGTGTCTTCCTGTGCTGTGGCTCTGCTGAACAGGAACTAATGGTTGTAACTGGGGCAAATCACAAGTGTAGATAAGGCCTGAAGAAAGAGAAGGAGATCATGATATGGAGGTGTGAATAATTTACTTCAAGTAATGCTCTGGTGCAAAGAGAAAACAGCTTTCAAGAGACATCTCCACTTTTTGTCTCTTGCTCTCATCTATGGGAACAAAAGGCAGGACAGGAGTGGAGCACCACAGCATCCTGGGGACCGATTCCCATCAGAAGCAAGCACCCATGGGGGCAGCAGTTCTGTTCTGCCAGCTGCCACCCTTCCCTGCCACAGGCTGTCTATGCAGGACAGGCCCTGCTGGGCCTGCTACAGGGTAAGAACAGGCAGAAACCAATCTAACCCTAAGCTCAAAATGAATCGTCTCCAGCCAAGAGCCCTGCTGTGGGCTGTTCTCTGTAAGCTGGGCAGTTACATGATGCTCTACCTAACTTGATCAACAGAGGAAAAGGCTTGCCTTTAACCTGAAGTATATCAGTGTAGTCTGGAGCACGAGGGGATTACAGTGCTGCTGCACCATCAGATTAAGAGTGAGCTTTCAAAAGACAACAACTGTTCCTGCTTCTAATTCAAAAAGCAAGCACCCCCACAAAACATTCCCACAAAGGAATGGATAATGGGGAGATAGCTGCAAGATGAGGAAGGTCCAATTTTGTGTTTTCACGTGTTTTGTTGTAATGCAACAGCTATGATTTTTATTTACTCATTTTAATGCAAACAGCTTCTGACTGAGCGTTACCACCCCGTCAGAGAGGCCCTACTAAGCATAATCTGCATTTACTCTGTCAAGAAGTGCATTTTAAGCTCTGTATTACGAGGGTTTCACTCACTTGGAGGTTTTTGGTTTATAAAGTGTCTCCATGAAGAAAAGCTGCTGCTATGTGCACCCGAGATTTCTTCTTCTGAGCCAATGCACCAGAGCCAACACCAGGTCAGAACCCCAGCGCAGAGCAGTTATCCAGTCTGGGCTCCAGCAGAATTCCATGCTAAAAGACCTTTAGCTCTCTCCATCTCAAAGCAGCTTATACAAACCAGTCAGAGGCATAACTCGGAGCAGCACAGGCTTGACCACACGATAGAGAGCTACAGATTCCTTTTCTATAGCAGTCCACTTCCCTGTGGGTTCTGGCCAAATCACTTAATTTTCCCCATAGTTATCCACTTGTAAAAGAAGGATAATTATACACAGTTTCCTTCCGTGCCAGAAAGCAACTTGCTGTATTGTAGAACTTCAAAGGCAAGGGAGTGAGGCGTAATTATGAAACCTTTCTAAACTCTTTAGAACAGTCCAGTGCAGAGTATCTACCTTGCCATTCCCAGCTCCAAACCTGACACTGTGACTTGGGAGCAGCAGTTGCTATTAGTCTGTTAAAGACAGCAATGACATTTTCATTAGCAGAAAAAACCTGAGCATACTGGAAATGGAGCACCCCACACAGAAATCACTCAATCTAGTCTAGTACCTGCCTATCATAAGTAAATCTATTCTATCCCCTGAGAAGGGGGAAGGGAAAATAAAGGACAGGCATGGCTCCTTCTCCATGCCAGAGGGTGCATTTACTTCATCCATCAGGCTTAACATACAGTTAGAGCCATCCTGTTAAAATTTTAGCAATGGGAAACTTAAAAGCTGCAGGCTACAGAGAAAGCACATTTCTGATAGCCCAGTATCTTCTCCCAATTACTCTTTGTCAGCGCACTCTCAAGATCCGTATCTCACTGAAGGTCAATTGTGGTTGAAAACATCCAGTACAGACTCATTCATGATAACAGTAAAAATAATGAAGACATATCCATCCCGAAACAGTGCACGTTCAAATCTAGGAGGAAGCCCAAATAAGATCCCTTTCTGATTTCAGCCATCGGGACAAATGTCACAGTTGAGAGAGGGACAAGGGAAAGAAGAGAGAGAAAGAGAGATTGTGTGCTTTTACAGCAGCCTGCAACTGCTGTCATGTCATCATTCCCCAGAGTGTTTGCCCTTCTGTGGAAGAGATCTGAAAAAGAACAGTCTCACACACTAACTAGGAAGCAGCTGCCTGAAAACTCATTCTGGGCCTGGAGAATGGGAAAGGAAGCCACGGTCATCATCTTCCAACTCACTCAGAAGCACTGACATTTTTATTTAGGGAGTAGGAAGTCTCAAGGTTTCAGCCTTGACTACATTGAGGTGGGTTTGGGTTTTTTTCCTGTGTGAAGTTCGGGGAGTTGAGCCATTTAGAAACCAGAAATACAAAGGACAATGTAAGTTGCTACATCAGCGTGTAACTATCAGAACCAAGGCACTGCAATACAATCACAACAACACAGTCATGAGTAGGCAATGCCTTGAAAGAGTCACTCTGAATTTCACAACCTTCATGTCAAAGCAAGCAAATCCTATGCATTGAAAACACAGTATGAAAAGTCTACAGATGTCCTTAAAACACAACTGCGGATGAACCCAGGTTTCTGTGCTTTCTATGAACATTCTCCTATCACGGCACTCATCTCCTTTTTCCCCATGCAGGAGAACAGAATCCTCACCAATTGTGTGCAAACCACCTTGGGAATCCCAGAGACCATGGGCAGCATCCTGTGCTCATTCTGTTGGATGTCCTCCTCAACTAAGAACTAGCTGTTGCTTCTTGCATCCAGTAAGAGCACTGTATCACAAGGTATATACACACAAGAAAAGAAAGCAGCACAACTCAGGGGTGAAAACTAGCAAGTTCTAGCACTCAAAAGGGAAAGGTAGAAAGTAGACATTTAGAACAAATAATGTTAAGGAAATGATTCAAAAACAAATAGGAGAAATATTAAGATTATTACAGAGAATTTTACAGAAATGAATACAAGGATGTGAAGGATTTTTTCTTAAACCAAGGACGACAGAAGACAATTAAATCTATTTAGGGGCCTGCAGAGAAGTTAAGTACTTTGTTTTCATTACTCTTTAAGAACAATGGGGAATTATTTGTCAAGGGATACTCTCTCATGGGAAATGAAGAAATTGCTTGCAGTCAGAGAAGTCTCTAAGGAAGAGGCAATTTAAGGACCTTAGCAGTTCTGAAGCTTAAAAAGTAACAGCAGGGTTTTGGAACACTGACCTCATGTGGATGTCCCATCTCACAGCAAGTGAATGATACTAAGATAGACCACACAAGCGTAACTCTAGGATTACAGTTCATAGAGGTTTGAGTCAAGAGGCTGGACGCTGAGACCAGTTAAAAGACAAGTATTTGAAATAGTATTACTCATGCAGAACAAAGCAGCAAAACAGCTTTGTAAAGGTAAATCACGTCCCTTTACTCCTCTGAATTTGGCAAAGCTGAAGTGAAACAGATCCAGTAGATCCAGAGGATACAGATCTGGGCTTCTGAAGCACAATCTCCAGCTGAAGAGCTATTTTAAGGTTAAGATTCTGCCAAGAAGTAAAAAGCAAGTGTCTGACCAAAAAAAAAACTGTACACATCTGTCTCTCCTGGAGAGAAAGGCTCTGGATGTCAATGTCAGAGATTGTGTCAGCATGCTAATACTCTGAGTCAAGAGATAGCAGGCAGGGGGATGAACTACACGCTGTCAGTAGACACTACTTCGGTAACATGCACGTACCAATCCATTTGACACAGTGAGAACAGGTCAAGATGTGCCCAGCCAGACCCCCTCAGCACCCAGGAGGGCTGCAGGTCAGCTCATCAGTCCTACCAGCAACAAACACATTCAGTTTTCAGTAGGGTTAATTTTCAGTCAGAGCACAGAGAGCAGCTGCACAATCTCTGGAGTTCACAAAACAGAATAGTCTTGTGAGAGCAGCATGTTTCTTAAAGCAGCTTGAAACAACCATCAGACAACAGTAAAACAGTTTCATACTCACTGTCCACAAGGCCAACAACTGAAGCCACCGCAGGAGACAAATCCATTTCCACCACCAAACCATTTTCCGTGTAGCCAGCCAGGCTCCTTTTCCTGATGCCTTTGCAGCTGGCACTCTTTGGTCATGCAAAACAATCCTTTTCCCTCCAGACACTGGACATCTGTGGTCCCCAGTGAGCTTTAATACGATTTGAATCTCTCCACTAGTGACTGGACTGAAGCACATTTCATGGGGATCACCAAACCATTACCAGTAATCACTGAGTTGGGCTGGAATTCACACCGGTGATTTAGCTGGAAAAGGTCCCATCTCAATATCCTGAACCATCCACTCTCCACATCCAATTTGGTCTGAAATTACACCTCAGGGATCTGGCACCCCCACCCTGCAGGATGAGCCTCTTCCCATGCCAATGGTTTAGACAACAGGAGGTCATTCCTTGTTTTCCAGTGAATGCAGTTATCAGAGCTCTGTCCCTGCCTTATGAAGAGCTGATCCAAGGGGCTAAATCATCCAGGAGGAAAGGATGAGCTTCCATAATGAGAAAAATAACTCCACACACAGTTCCTGCTTCACTAACCTTTCTGACCAGTGTCTCACAGGGCTAAGGACAGAAACAAAATGTGAAGCACTCAGATCTCAAGCAATTTCCCTGGCACCTCTGTGCAGAGTCAGCTTTCTCAAGTTGTTCTTGGTCAGTAAAACTCACTGGAGAATGAAATCTACCCGTGCCTTCTTCAACCCCTTCTACCAAGAGTAATGCCAGTAGGTGAGCAACTCTTTCCTCTGTCCAGAACCTGAGATAGTTCCAACCATGCCTGCTTCACTCCAAGTAGCACCTTAAGGAGCAGGAAGCATAGAAATTCTTTAGCTTTCCTCTGCACTTACAAGTCTGTTAAGAGTTAGCTGTTGCTTGCACTACTTTCAGCCATTCTGCAACTAAAAGCACAGAGGTCACATGGCCCAGCCCCTTGTTCCATTAAAGGAAGGAAAAAGAGAGCAGTTCAGCAAGGCAGCAACTGGAATTGTCACACATTGATGTAAAGCTCACATCAGTGCCAAGGTAATGCCTTCCTGCTGCAGGCACATCTATCCATCTCTGCTACAGTCCATTTTCAGCTATTGCTGTAAAGGTTTCTTTGACCTCCCTGCGCTTGGGCTATAGATCATAGAGATTTGTGTAGGTGTTTTCTGGGGTTTGTTATTCTCAAGAACTAGAAGTCAGTCACCAAATATAAAGAACTAAAGCTGAGATTAAAGAGAAGAGAAAGAAGCCAGGTTTAGTGACCACAGTGCATTCCATAGAAGAGACTCTCTATAAAAGGACTAACCATCCATCCCACCAGCGCAGTTGCGATGCACACATTTTTGGCCACTAAGGTACTGTGCCTAACAAGGCAGTAAATCATCTAGTGTTTGGCAGATCACCTCAACACAAACACTACTGAAACCAAGGAACAAAAGCATCCAAAAATCATTTTTCTAGGATCCACTTGCTAAGGGAACATTCGACAAATATAATATAAAGTAGGCTGGTAATTCATGGAAATGCTGAAGAGTCGAGACCTTCCCCACCCCAAAATAAAGAAACAGCTCTCCAAATTCATAATCTCCTTTGCAGAAAGCAAAGCAGCAACCAGCCTGAGGTGCCAGCACCAGTTCTGAACATGCACTCAAAGGATTCACTCACCAATTAACATTGATTCTTTCTGGTACTCTTTGCTGAGGTGGCAGCGCTGGGTCACACAGGACACGTATCTCTCCAGAACATACCAGCACATTTCATAGTAGAAAGGATAACGGAATTTGGCATGCACCTGAAAGCAAGATCAACACTGTCAGTCCATGGGGAAGGGAGAGAAGTTTGCAGCACAAGGGCCAGTCATCATTCTCATCGTGTTATCAAGAGCACAAACAGTATGCAGGAGGGGGAGGGGAGAGGGTGGGAGCAGAGTGAGATGTATGCCTTCAGCATACCAAATGAGGAGCCTGCCTGCCTGCCTGCCATGATAGCATCATTTCTTGGTTCACTAATTTGTATCCTCTTGGGGTGGTGGGAGAGGAAAGGGTTTGCGTTCTTGGGAAATCATGAAACTGATGGATGGCCCCTACAGCATTATTTACCTCCTGTATCAACATAGGGTGGTCACATACAGATGTCAGTCACTAAAACTCAAGTTAAAATAAAAGTGGGTTTGGTTTATTTCCTGAACACTATGATTTTTAGCAAAACGGCAACATTACCTAAAATGAGTCCAGCAGGAAATGCACCTCTGTCAATTATGGCCTTCACAACAATTTCATTAAACAAATGAACACACAAAGTCTTGATTACCTGTACCTACACATTAAAAGTAAAAATCCCTCCTGTGGTTCACACTTTGCCACAAGCAGAATAGAAAAGCAGGGGTTTAACAAAAGATCCTGTCAAGCTGTGCACTTTCTCTTACATCTCAGACCTGTTGTCCTCACACAAAAACCTTGTTCTCCAACACCGTGTATTTGTGAGGTTATTTCGGATTTAAAAGAAAACAAAGTGGGTTTCCTTCCTTTGCCACACAGTTTTCTACCTACAGGAGGTCACTGTACCAAAGAATGAGGGAAGCTCCTAAAACACAAGACCAAAGGCAGATTTACAGTGATTTGTTAAAATGGATGCCATGCAGCTTGCATGCACTTGTACTTACACTGCACACTTCTTTCTCCTGTTGTAGGCTTACGCGCATGTATTGCGCTGGGATTGCAGGGACTGCTTTAAGGCATTCTGTGTGTATTACCAGCTCACCTAACCAAAAGGTGTCCCCTCACCTTTAATGGGCTGCACCAGAGAGCAGCGTTATCTTAGAAAGCCTACGTTTAAAAAACAAAATCAGAACAACCACCTCACATCACTCCAAACCCCAAAGCCTGAACAGAGCCATTATCCCAGCACCTGGAAACTCGGATTCTGCAGAGCAGGCACTGCTGAAACTTGTGACCGGTGACAAAAGCAGCCATTTGAGCTGACCAGCGACTGATTACAATGCCCATATGAGAGAACTGTTCCCAAGGTGGACAGTCAACTTAACTCTGCTCCAGGGCACAGGAAGCACAAGACCTTCAGTAGTAAACCAAAATACAACAAAGGGGAAATACCCTGTACTGTCCCACTAAATGGATCACAGGGTAGGATTTAAACACCCCATGGCAATTCCCCAAAGTTTAGATCTCCCAAATTCAACACAAAGATAGCTAATCTGAGCTGTGTGTTGCTCTGGGCCACACATCCAGTGGCGCTGCACCTTCTCCCATGTCTCTCTGTGAGGTTTGTTACCAAAAAGAGAATGAAGGAAAAAGACAAAAAAGGCAAAAACCAACCAACATCCCCCGGAACGTGAGAACATTTAACCCCAGGGCCTTCCTGCATTGGAGAATACCTTTCCTTTGGTTTAGTTCTTTGTCATAAAGAGATCAAGTCACTTATCACTATTATGGAACACAGGGGAAATCAGCCATGCTAAAATATATGCTAATAAAGGAACTCAAATTTGTCCAAGAGAGCACTGCAGGAAACAAGATTTGCAAAGAATTGACTTACAAACAGGGAGCCGCCTTCCACCCCTCAGCCTTCAAAAGGTTTTCAGCCACATGCCTGGGAATATTAAAGACATCATTGCTCAACATTTGTTGACAGATTCTGAGCTTCACCAAATTTAGTTGTTACCAATGTTAATTCAATGTGAAAGACAAGGAAGTAATGCATGCAGTGCTCCCATTATGTATATCAATCTTTAATATTCAATTTGAGTTCCTAATTGCCTCACTATCAATGTTCCAACCCACAGCAAATCCCTCCATGCCTCTGTAATGCACTAAGTGCTGGGAAGGCTTCGCTTTGCTTTTACAAACCTTCAGAAGGAAGAGCTACCATATGTAGCAAGAGATACTGGGCAAAGATCAACAGTGCCTTCTCCCTGTAAAGCAAGACTAGCAGTGCTTTAAAAGTCTTTTAAAGTTTGCCTTATGGAAAAGCATAGAGAATTGTTATTTATGATATCCTTGGAGATTTCTCAATTATAATGGAATGGAACTGCGTTATGTATACGTCCGTACTTTTTCCATTGTACATTTATGGTCAAATGAACCCTTATGGGGAGGAGGAATAAAAGAAACAAATTAAAAATGTTCTGTGATGACTTTAAAGTGCAATATCTGATACAGACACTGCCAGAGGACTAAACCCCCCACCAGCAGGGAGATACCCTGGATCATCTAACAGGCATTTCCAGCTCTAACTTCTATGATTATTAATTTACAATCCACTGAATATCATTTTTAATCATTCCTGTACAGTGAGAAAAAAATCCTCTCCGGAATATGATCTATTTCTGCAGTGGAAAGGGAAATTATCCGAGAGCCTCCTATCCCCCTCCAAAACCCAACCAAAAAACCTAAACAAGGCACACGTTTTCCTTCAGAAAGTGTTGCTCTCTTCCACAATGTGCATTAAAATCATTACAAACTCCACTTGTGTTTAACCAATCTAATCACAATATGGAAAAACAGTGTCTGAGTGTTTATAAAATAATGAATCTATCCACTTAGAATGTTCTTTTACACTTCAGAAAACACAATCAGTAGCAAACACCATCATCTGTGAGTGACCACCTTACGTATCTATTCTGAGTGCTTCTGGCCCTATCCATGCCCTGATACTTTAAGGCAATTAAATTTAGATGAGTTGGGAGTAAGTTGGACACATTCTTCCTCTTCAATACCGTGGAGCTGTAGCATCCCTGTGCTGAGATGATGGATCTCTGCATGGCATTCTGTTTGCAGTTATCCAAGCTGGTCTAGCAGAGAACTAATCAGCTTGGCCTGTTTGACTAGCTGTTAACTGGCCTCTAGGAAAGCCAGACTGCAAAATAAGAGGCTCTACAAACTGTAAGGCTGGAGAATATTTGTTTACCTCAATTGCACATTAGGAGCTGTTGCCAACAATAGACATAGGTTTTATTACTCCTTAAAACTATTTTTAAATGGCTATAACCCTCTTCAAAAGTCTCACAGGGATATGAGAAATTAAGCTGGAATAAACATGACAAGTATATAAACCAGGCAATTTTATCAGGCTGTAAATCAGCATTACCGTTTCAACCATGTATTTATTCTTGTCTTAGCTGCTAAGACAATAACAACTACACCTAGCATAAAAATGACTCTGAGCATCAGCAAAGATGATTAAGCATTATACAGCAGGTTTAAACACACTGAAATCTCGATAAAATCATCTCTCTGCAAAATGAAGATGGGAAAACACACCTGTGTTACACTCTGCTTTGAGTGTGGCAAATTACTTCGTCAATCCCATCATGTAATTTACTTCTGTGCCATACACAACGGGGAGATCAATACTGATGAGGAGCTCATTTGCAGTATGTTCACACTGGTGAACGTGTGTGAGCTACACACTGTCCTGAGCCTGCTGCACCAGCCAGGGGATGAATGGGATTGTTTGAACAAAGACATTACAAACTTTGATTGCTAAAGCAAACAAAGTAGTACGCGCTAGAACCCTGTTTTGAAAACACTCTCCCCTTCAAGATCCCTGCATGATATTTGTAGGTGGCGCGGGGTGTTATTTCTAAATAACAGCACTCCTTTGCCTGTCTTTGATCATACTTCTGCATACCTGAGTTGCACATCTGATATTCTGAAGAAAATCTAAACCAAAACTGACAAGAGGAAAGGTCTGATCTGGGGCTTCCAAATGCTGCAGCACCCCCTTCCAGAACACTGTGACAGGACACTTCCAAAGAGGCAGATGCTCAACTCCCAGAACCTCCCCAGAGGATCAGGGTGTTGGTGACTCTGAAAAGGCATTTCAGTGTAACTGGGTGGTAAGTTCCTCAAGTCAGCAAAAAACGTTTGACTGTTACAGGGAATTCTGCCTCCTGGTATAAAAGCTTAAGAGATCAAAGCTGCACCCAGCTTCCCAAGGAGAAGGGCCTGACATGAAGCACTACTGAGCAGTTACAACCCAATCTGTGTGATGTTGGGTTGCTCAAGTCCTGTGGGAACAAAACATCAGCTTTTACACAACTTCAGGAAAAAGAGCATTTCCTTCCCATCTTCCCCAGACATGAATGGAAATAACTTGTTTCTGGCATCGATCCTTCCTCCCAGTCCCCTCTGTTGTCTGTACAAGTTGCCTGGGCTTCTGGCAGCAACACACCCTTCCCTTAAGCACCTGCAGCACATATATCAGCATATATTGCTGGTTCTGATTTACAATGACTCTGAAAACCTCCCTGTGCCCTGTACTCCTATCTAACCACAGTGAGCCCCTTCCGGCCTCTGCCATCATAACCTTTTCCTGTCCAAGTCCCTTTACACTTCCTTAAGGCACTGGACACCCTTTCCTCAGGACACCTATTAAAAACCAGGCCGAACTCCACCCCAGTTCTCTACCTTCACTTCTCTCTGCGACATTCCCTCCATTCCAATTCCCCTGAATTTCAGCTTTTGTCTTCATCCCTCTTCCACTGAGAATTCATTTTTTTCTGCTCAGTATTCCTTCTCTTCATTAAAATCACTCCAGGAAGCCAACTGCTCCCATCACTGGTTTGCAATAGGAAGATTACCAGGCCTTGTACCCCCCGCAAAGTAAGGGAGGGTGAGGGGAAGACCCCCCTCCTCTCATTGACTCAGAGATGGATTTCAAAACAATATATATTTGCTCCATGCCTATACATTCTAACTGCAAATAAAGCAATATGGGGTAAAAGGCCACCTGGAACCAGAACTGTGCCCTCTTGTAGAGGTGAACAACAGTGAACTGTACCAAAGAATTGCAACTTCCTGCTATTTCGCCAGCCTCAATCTCTGTTAACACCACAACCAACACTCGTACCAGTGGTTGACCAGCACTGGCTCAGTGCAATGCCTCCAAAAGTTAGTCACAAAGCCCCCATTCAAATTTGCACATACTACTGGTCCATTTTTGCACATGAATGCTACAGTTGCCTTGCACAGCTTATTTAATAGCTTACTAAAACAGTGGCACATCCTTCAGGTTCTGGTACTTTAGGAAACTGTTAAGTATATGATGACTGGTGTTTATTAATCAAGGGTAACCTTTCCACTCCAAACAAGGAGGCCTCACAGTAACCTCCTCCCAAAGGCAATATTCCTTTCATCAGGTAGATGCTACAACCAGATGAACATCACAGTGTTTGGATCAATGTCCCATCCCAGATTCTTTTTATTCCAAGAAATTCTTGTATAGTATTGAGTCACTGTAGGAGAAAATCCTGCACAGGACATAAGAAATGTGGTTTCATACACAACTTCTTTGTAGCTTTGTCAATTCAGCTGTGGACAGGAGAACCATCCTAGTCCCATTAGTTCTCCAGGCTCAGATATCCACTCCAGGTGTGCAGAGAGATGTGATAAGCAGGGGGTTACTGGCGCTGGTACAAAGGTCTGTAAAGCGCAATATATTTTCATGCAAAAGGGAAGGTGTTTGATGAAAGTTTAACAGACAAAAGACACAAAAGGGATATGTCTGTGGGAAGCAGGGAAAACAGATGAGTAAATCCCACTAAAAATAGCCAACATTTGAAAGTCTCATTACTTCATGTTTACCTCGTTTCAACAACTCTGACACGGAGATCCCATCAGTTCTTGTTTGTCAGAAGGGAATACGACAGAGAGACTGTGACAGATCACAGCCACAAAGAACTGTTCAGTTAAAAAGAGAATGAAGCATCCTTACCCTTGTTCTGTCCTCAATTTCATAGATGCGAAGCTGCATGGGAACATTAAAGCTATGCAGGATATTTCCACCAAACACCAGAGAATCTACTGGAGTATAAACCGCATGTATCCACCCTAGAGAAGGAAAGCAAAGAACTGAGAATGCCTCATGCTATGTAGCATTACAGAGCAACTTACAATCAAGATTTAACTGCCCCACAACCCCCACTCTGCAGGGGAGGAGAGGTTCAAAGGTTAAATGGTACGCTCATAGCCACATTTTAAGACTAGACATAGCAGAAGAACAACATCTTATGATGTACAGTCTTAGAACCCTCTGTAAATTGGGTTCTTCTATTTATTCACAGCCCAGTTACAGTGTTTACTGGGAACACACAAGCTTGTGACTCAACCACATCCATGACTAAGAAGTAAATTCAGTCTGTTCAATACACTTGGCTCTCCGATCTATCTACTGGCACCTCCAGTAGGGTTGCAAATCATGTTAGCAGTGGTGGTGGGCTAGGGCTGTGGAACTGAACTGAGTCACACCAAACTTTTCACACCGGCACCAGAGCATTCATCTTCAGATGTCAACAGCTTCAAATGATAACCACCAGCCCTCCTTCAGAGGTGAAAGTTTCACATCCTATTATCAACTTCCTGAAGAAACCAAAAAGGTTTTTCACTGCAAGCCATAAGCATAGGGATTTAATATTCCTAGTACTGGAGCTGAAGAGGCTGTTCTGACCCAGTCCTGCAAAGGACTGAATTCATCTCACAGGCACCAAAGGAAGGGAAGAAAACCCAGGCATAGCAGTTCAGGCAGCCACACTCCAGCTCTTCTGCTTCTGCATTGTTTGCTTGGTATGTCAGCAGCTGAAGCACTGGCTATGCAAGACTGTAGCCTCTGATCTCTGCAGTGAAAAAGGAATTGATCCTGCTAATGATCTGGGACCCACAGAGACCTGCCACTTTTTTGTCTTCTTTTTTAATGAAAAGCATTACAGTTTATAAGCCAGCAGACAGCAAAGCAACACAGGGGGCAGTCAATTTTCTCCTAACTGTGCAGTACTTTCTATTAAAGCTGTGGCAGCTTTCCTTCACTTCCAGATCAGTGAGGGAGCAGGAAAACGCCATTCAGTGAAAGGGTTCTCCAGCTAGCAGCCACGAATGCTCTCCTCTGCACCAATCTTTAGACCATAAAGGCCTGCATCTGACAAGTCCTTGAGCCACAGCAGATGGCAAAACTGGGGCTTTACTTTAAGAGATTATTGGTAGGAGAGAGGAAGGAAGGAAAAGAAATCAGCACTTCAATTTTCTCCCTGGAAACAAAAGCCGATTGCTCTGGAGACATGTCTCTAATTTCAGAATCAGAACGGTTGTGGCTGGAAGGGAGCTCTGGAGGTCCAATTCCGTTGTTCGAGCAGGGCCACCTAGAGCCAGCTGCCCAGAACTGTGTCCAGATGGCTTTTCAGCATCTCCTAGGATGGAGACTCCACAACCCCTCTGGGCAACCTGCTCCAGTGCTCAGTCACAGCTCTGATTCCACATGATAAATGTCATGCATATAAAAACAGCAGGTGGCTCAGAGCTCTGGCACTCTCGGTATTACTGCATCTTTCCTGCTCCAGTTAGTATAATTTTGGTTACAGAGTCACTCAAATGATCCAGCCTGTTTATTACTTCCAAATCAAGAACAACCAACCACAGAGGAAGGGGATTTAGTCACATAAGGGTAGTGTGGCAACTACGCACATCAATACTCTAAAAACTCTTCAGAGCTGAAGCAGTTCACCACATGAAATATATCAATCGGTACTAAGAGTAAACTACTGGAAATACAAATGATCTTCCTGATCCTAGTCTTTGGGAAGGAAAAAAGATCCAAGCTCAAGGCAACTGGGGCCACTGCTTCCACTAGGTAATCAAAGATTGATGTGATTGGGGGAAAGAATGGAAACCATGTGCTGAAGAAAGGCTGTTGTTGGGTCAACAAAGCCAACTTACCAGGTAGGTGCTGAAACACAGGGTCAATCTGTGGGACAATTCACCTTCATTGTCAGGTTTAGAGCTGAATAAACTGAAGCTCAACAAAGAGCAATGGCCAAGCGAGTGGTGGCAGAAGACAAGCTCAGAAACAGGTAGTTAGAGCAGAACACTGAGGAGTCCTCACCAGCACTTCCCACTGCAGATCTCTCAGCACAGAGCAGTCAATGTACTGCTCAATAGACACACTGGCAGCTCCAGTAAAATAACTTGTTATTTTCATGGAATGATTAACATAATTCTAAATAGAGCTTGTTATCAAATATTACTAACTTCAGTAAAAGGAATAACTGAGCTGAAAGCTGGCTTTTTAGTCCTGTATGAAAGGTGGAAAGGAGATAGCCTTAATTTTGCAAGAAACACCATGAGATTGCAGTTGTTCCTCAAGTATATGATTTTACTACAACCACACAGTAAGTCATATTTCCTTAGTGAAAATTTCACACTGGAGTGCAGTTGTTCCATTGTTTCTTGCTCTTTGGGTTACTCTCCTCACATCATCCCTGCCCTCTCGACATAGCCCCCACTAGATGCCAAGGGTCTTTGTGTTAATAACCACTAGACTTCCTCAGTAGTAGTCCTGATAATCTGGGGTGATGTGAAAGGGTCTTTCACTGGTTTGAGCCAATGCTCCACAAATGATGTCCCAGACAAACCCCTCAACAGGAAGATTAACCAACACTGATATGGTTTCAATGCTGTATCATCGAAGAGCTGGCAGAGGTGCAAACCAAAAGTCTTCTGTAAAGTATCTGAGACACCCTCTGGTTGTGCAGGTAATGCATTTAATTCCCTAATTACATTTGCAATCCAAGTCTAAACCCATCTTGCAGTTAGTACTTCAGCTCCTAACTTCTGAACTAACTAAACACTAAGCCTTTCAGAAAGCGCCTATTTCCAGTAACAAGATTGAAAATGCTGCTTTTTATGAGACGGTTCTCAATAACAAAACCCTGTGACGAAGAAGCACTAAAAGCCATCAGGGTTGGGAAAATACAAACAAACCAGAGACCAAGCAACAAGCAGAAAACCATTAACAGTTAAATCCTTGGAAGTAAAGCTCCTACCCGCAGCCAAAGCAAGGTATGGGATGACTTCCAGGCACAGCTCAGGGATGGGTAAGGACAATACCTGTGGGTACCACCCTTTCACTGTTGAACACATTGAGCAACGTGCCAGGGAATCCCCAGATCTCCAGCAGTTCATGCGCTCCCACAGGCAGGATCCAGCCCACAGCCCCTCTGCCAGCTGCAGGACACAGTCCTGCCTAAGGAGTCACCTGCTCAGAAGAGGTTTTGACCACTCAGCTATATCAGTCTTCAGTCACACACTGCATCCCAAAATAGCTTTGAATTGCCTGAGGAACATACATGGAATATTAAAACTGCAGAGACAAAAGCACAGGACACTATGGGCATGATCAGACAAAAAAGATGGAGCACTGACAAGGTAGAAAAACCACAAGAAGATTGGCACAGACATTATAAAGGGGGGGAAAATCCCCAAACTCCTGTTCTAATATTAACAAGGCTGTGTAGAGAGGAAAACTGAAGAGACCAGCATCACAGAAGTAGAAGTAGGAGGAAACAGATGAGTAGAACACGGGAAGGAGTTTCCATGAGGGTAATGTATTGTAGAGCTAAGCTCTGAATCAGATAAGCTTGGATGGCACATTCAGTTCGTTCCCACAGCTTAGATACAAGCACTATTCAGAAATAAGGTGAGGAGGATGAATGCTCATTGTGACCATTTACAAACAAGAAACCCCACCTTTTAAGCTTCCCAATTGCAAAGGTTTTTAAAGAGGAAGACAGACCTTCACAATAGGAGAAGCTGCAAGTATGCATAAGACAAAAGGGACAGCCAAGGAGTTGCTTTAAAATCATCCACACCGATACATCTGCCTGTCTCACCTTCAGCCATGCCATTACTTTTCACTGGATGAACTGACAGGTCTGTTGACACATACGATCATATCACTCTGTGCTGCCATGTCTGCTCATGTATGTCTGCATCTTTCAGCTCTCACAGCAAAACCTTGCTACGCAGTCTCTGATACAGACACCTCCGAAGTGAATGAATGTCGCCAGTTCTCCCCTCTGAGTGCTTTCTACTACTGACACAAACCCTGCTGCTACTGCACAACCCTGCGTGTTTCATGGCTTAGTGCAAGACAGGAGGTGACATCTCTCCCCTTGGTGAGACTCTCAAAAACTGAAATAGTCTCCAAAAAATATGAAAGAAACACAGAATAAAATGGCATAATTTAATTTTTCCTTAACGATAAAAGAAAGGACTGGAGTAATATCATGAACAAATGGGCTGAAAAAGTCAAAAGTCAGTGGAATAAAGTACAGTTCACTTTTGGCTGAAAGAAACAAAAGCACATGCTAAACATTATCTAAGGCTACCATTAAATCCTATACATGAAAGACACATGTGCTTCAAGGGTTAGTCATGAACTAGAAAACTCTTTGCCATGGGTTTCAAAGCAGCCTCTTGGAAACAACTGAGTGGATGTGGATCCAGCCTATCCTTCCCTTACAGCCTGGTCCCAGAGCTGGAGCAGGGGAGCAGCTCCATGGCCATGGCCACCACACAGTCCTGCCCTGGGAGCCATGCACCAGCCATGAGCTCAGCTAAATGAGGATAACAGCTTTGGGAGTCCAGACACTGCACAGTCACCGATCACAATCCTCGTTTCAAGCCTCAACACAACAACTGTCCACTTACTGTTTCCCTTAAGTGTTTATTCCTTCCCAAAGCCATCCTAACTTATGAAGCCAACCCAACACCGAGCAGGAATTCTATTCAGGAGGCTCAGAAACACTCTCAGCTGATTTACAGTTAGGAATTATTCCATCACTAAGATACACTTGAATATTTAGATGTTATCTTCTCTAGTAAATCAAGAAGGTAAAATTAACAGTAACAAAAGCTTTTCTGAACAGTTAAAAGACAGATACGATCTCATTATCTTTTGAGTTTTATAGAACAAGTATTATTAAACACTACAAACTTGTTAGAAGATTTCAGGGGGCTGCACATTCCTCCTGTATCTTCAAGGATGCAATCACCCATCCGAGAGTAATAAAAAAAGACTATTAAGTTATAAAGCTATGGGGCAAACCGACTACAAGCTCCAAGCCAAGCCCATGGTGCATCTGTTTCCATTAGGAACTGAACACATATTTGTGATATGGAAGGCATATATATTTTCCTGCAGCTTGGGGTGGAACAGATGAAATTTATATGTCCCAAAACCACAAGTGACTAAAGAGACAACCTCAGAGTGGGCACTGCCAGCAAGGGAAGCACTATTTCTCTCACCTCCAAAGAAGGATGATTGCGTTGTAATAGTGCCCACGACCAAATGTATCAAGGAAACGTCACGTTTATAGTTTAAAAGTAAAAAAAAACTATTAATTTTGCCCCAGTAGTAAAAGCAATATGGCAACTCTCAATCTGATATCATTTGATAAGAATTAGGCAGAGCACTGCAGAGGAATTGGACTAAAAATCCAACATTATGCTGTCACCTCCTATCTGAAAGTGGACACCAAGTGCTAAAACCTCTCCTCTCTGATCCTCTCCATTGATTTTCATCACTTGGTCCCTAAAGCCTCCAGGCATGGAGCTTCCATTAATGTCAATGGAAGCTCCCAAAATGGGAAAAGCTAAACAGTAACCAAAAATAGCCAGGCAGCTCTGCAGCCCCAGCATAACTCCCTGCAAAGATTTACCAGGCAGGCTTTAATAGCCTGTCATTCTCCTTGCTATAAAGACTCTATGCTACCTTCTGGCCCCATTACATAAGAATTCATCAAATACTGACTGGCAGAGCAGAGGTGACCTAAGACCACACACTCCTAACAGGCAGAATCCTGATACAGCATCTGAAGCACTTCAAATCCTTGCAAACGGCTGCCAAGAGTCCAGCACAAACTCCTCTGTCTCCTTTCCGTCCCAAAAACATTCATCTGAAAAAGCCATTATTTCTGTATTTGACTGGAAGCAAGAACTTTGGAGCACTCTCACGTTACCATAATAATCACCGCAGACCAACAAAAATACTGTGTTAAGATCGTGGGTCATTCTTCACCTCTCAAGAAGTTGAGAGACTATAATAGCATCTTTCCATGTCCAAGGCCTCAAAGTGCATTATAAAAAACATAAGTAAGACTAACAGCTTACTCCTCAGTGGAACACTATCAACTCTGATGTGAAACACAACTGCTGTAAAACAGCAACCCTAGTGAGAAGTTTGGAGAAGAACCAGAAAGGGACACCACGTCCAGTTTACACTAACTTACCCTGTGTGGACTTTGACCATAGCAATGTCTAAAAGAGCAGCACTGCAAATTTCTTCTACAATACCTAATTAAGTGGCAAGTGACTTCTTGGACCATTATTTTATGGACCGTGTAGTGGTCTATTACTGAGGCCATTACCCTCAGAGTTAAAGAACACACAAGGGTCACTCAAAATGGACCAGCTACTTGAGGAATTTGTGCTCCACCACAAAGACAGCTCCCTGAACTGCCAGTTCACACACATCATGTTTCATCTCTTCAATACACTCATCACATTAAAGCTACACGTTTGAAAAGCCTACAGTAACAACACGCAGGCAGAGTCAACCCAAAACCACCTCTGCTCATGAGCCTCACACCTCCGACCAACAGCAGAGGCTCAGGAGATGGTAAGAGGCAGAGTAACCCTTGGTAGTATTCACCATCTCCTATCAAAAGAGGGTGCTTGCAAACTTTCTTAGACCAACCACAATGCAAACCCTGGAATCAACCTGTACCCCACTAAGCGTGGCAGCTTCCTTGGAGGTCAGCAAAACTGCTCTTCACAAAGAGAAGAAAAACCAAAGTTTACCCACATGCTGGCAGACCACATCATCAGTAACAATCCAGAACTGGCTCGAGTTCAGCTTTTCAAGGCACAAAATGATTACACTCTTACTTTACAATAGTAACAGAGACAAATCCTGCAAGACAAATTTTCCACAAGAGACTACTCACTGGCCTGCTTTTCTATGTCTCAGTCCTGCATGTGCAAACTCTTCTGAATGTGAAGTGCGAGTCTCTACACCAAGCAGATATATATATATGTATATGTCTGCGTGCGAAAAGGTCTTTGTTTTTGAGAGATGCCTAGTGGGAAATTGAGGAAAGAAGCAACTACTTCAAACTACTGCAACACCTTGTCTGTGGAAGGCAACGGGGAATGACAAGGACAATATCCATGTCAGAGCTCACCACTTACTATCAAAATGGCATATTCAGCAAGACTAAAGGACTCAAAAGAGCGAATGGATTGAAAAAGGATTCACCTTTTATTTTTATGTATGCTTAGTTTTGAGCTTGGGTTTAGGTAATAGGGTTTAGAAGTACACAGGAGAAACTAATGTGGTCTTCAGATAATCCTGATGAAAGGGAATTCAATGCATGATGTGCCTATGTAATGCTGAGCTGTACAAACCCGAGGGATGCTGTCCAAACACTGTCCCTAGTGATGAGAAATACCCAAACTGCTTCTCCACGACACCTCCAAAAGGGCCTCTAAACACTTCACACATCCTCCCTGTAAGTCATCACTGGACACACTCATGGTATGGAAGAAAGCTACAGCACAGTATTGTCCAGTATTACGATACTGGACAAGCTCTACATTATATATCCAAGTTCTACATTATATTTATATTATACATACAAGCTCTATATATTATTATACTGAGCAAGCTCTAGATTTGATTGTGACTGATACAATCTTGTTGTTTCCCTACCAAGACAATAACTGAACACTGAGATGATGCTTTTCCTCCTCCAGGTCATCACAGTTTACATCTGAAAAGAGAAGCACACTCTATGAAGAACTTCCCCTCTATTTAGCATGTAGGTCAGATATGCAGCAATCCACTATAGGAGTAAAATGCGTTACCTTGACTAAATTTCACCTGTGTTGAACGCTTACCCAAAGATCAAACATTGCTGATGGTAACACACAGTGAAAACAGCCCCAGGGCTGCAGCATTCCTTACTAAAATCTTCCTGCACAAGGACAAGTTCTCCCCCAACCTGGGAAAATAACAGTCAAGTTTCTACAGAAAAAGAAACACTCATTTGCTGACCCTGGTAGCCAAGTACAGCTTCCTGCCTTCTTGAACCTTCAACTGGTTTAACACCTTGAATCTACATCTAACCTCAGCGGGGCACAATGCGGTATATATCTATCAATCAACAATTATGCTGACATTGGTTTGAACAATTATATTAATGAAAAAGGCCAGATTCCTGGTTGATTTTATCACTTTACCACAGACTTTACCAGAGTTGATCATCCTTGACTCATCAGTGAGAACTGGGAAGGTGGGAGGTGAGAACTTGTAACGGTGCTTTGCTTGTTTGAAGAAGTACTATGAGGCCATCAGGAGTACAGCTTGGCTCTGATGCAAGGCCCCACACAGTATCCCTCAGAAGCTCACTTCCCCAGCCCACACTTCAGAGGGACTCCTAAAATGCTGCAAGAGGTATCTTGGCCTGAAACCCCTCACTATGCTAACAATACTTTGTTCAATTTCCTTGATATCAGAGCTGTAATCGTGTCTCTCAGTGCTTTGCAGTTTAGAAGCACAGGTAGAAATTAACTGGTTTAAACTCAGACCTGAAAGGATGATGGCGGTGAGGGAGAGGAAAACACCGAGGCCCTGGCGAGCACTGTAATTATGCCTTCTGCAAGAATAATTCCCATTCTTGCCCAAGTGGTTTGCAGTTTCAAGGATTCACTGGACCTGCTGCTGATCCTAGATTTCCAGAGAAACCTTCCATCTCCCACAAGCTCGTGATCTCACTCCCTCACATGTCTTGTTACAGTCTTCTCTACCTACTTCATCCTTACACTGCTAGGGTATAACCACCCCCAAAAATTACTTAAAACCAGGAGCAGAGAGGATATCTTATGGAAAAAGTCCTTTCCTGATATGTTCTCCATTCGCAGTCCAGCTGAGCACTAACTGCATCAATCCACACTTTCTGTGACCAGACCTGTAATCAGAACGCATTTTCCTCATGGATGGTCAAGAGTTTATCAGGCTCAATGGAAAGTACAGGACACAGTGGTTTTGTAGGCACCCACGACTGGAACCTCAACACTATCAGTACTTATAAAGTACCTACAAAACACATTCAAACATTAACTAACGTGACAGGCACATAAACCACAGCAGAGGGGTTGCAGGAATTGACCTATTTTACACAGCCACACTCAGTTCACTGACCTGGAACAGCCTTTAATTAGGCATTTCCATGCTCTTAAAACATAGAAATAATGCCCTTTCACATAAATAAAGAGATTTGCAAATAAGTTTTCTGAATGAAATACAGCAGAGCCAAAACCCCTGAATCCATGAGGTGCTTACAGAGGAATTATTCATTTGTGCCTCTCAACTACAGAATGGAACCTAAAGTGTTTGAGGTATCAGCATTTCTGTACTTTGGGCCTTCCTAAGAAAACAGAAACTTAAGTCAAACTCCACATTTGGAATCACTTCAGCCACCATGTTACAGCTGTGTCCTGTACAGGCTCCCACAACTTGCTGTATTCCAACTGCTGAGCATGACTAAACTAACATACAGAAAGTCTTATTCGTAGGAGGCTGCTCACAGGGGAATGAAGATAAATACAAAGATGCAGTAACGGGATCTAAGCAAACAGCATAGGCACACTCAAATACCCAGTTCAAACAGTAACAGCACATTCTGACCTGTTTCAAGGGAAGACCTCATTCCTTTAATGGATTAACTCCTCCACCTTCAAAGTCATTTTGCCTGTCACAAGCCAGGCTGACTCTTACCCAGTACTTACAACTCACACTAACAATGCTCCCTAGCTGGCAAGAACATTGTTGCTGCCTTCCCATAACCCACACTCTCCGTCCCCAGGACTGAAATATAACAATGCTATCTCCACAGAATCATTCTAGCACTGAAAAGCTACCAAGCTGTCTTCCTGTCATGCACAACAGCTACCTGTATTTCCCTGGTAACATCCACTAAACAGACACAATGTGTTCGGTCGTTATAAACCAACTTATGGTCCTATAATAGCCAAAGAAAGCAAAGCCTGATAACATCTCACTATCCTTAACCCAAGTTAGGCAGGAGGAGAAAGGGCTGAAGCCACCAGCCTTGAAAGCAGCAACTATTTTGTTGCTTTACAAGAAGAGCCTGAATCATCCAACCCAGCCACTGAGGTGGGCAGTAGTGTAAAATTAAGTATAGTTGGGCTACTGGAAGGTGTCCAGATTCACACCACCTCCAGCAGCAGAAGAATTAATGACAATAAAATGAAGCTGTTTCCCCAAGAAGCAACCCTGAGGGAGCACAGGGCCTGCTCTTCCATATACTGGAATCGCCACTGAGCTCCATCAGGGGATCAAGTCCTGCCTCTGGCTATAGACAGAGGCAAAGCAGTAGGGCTCCTAAACTGCAGGTGAAAGCTGCCAGGAGAGACCATAAAAGCAGACTGTTTTTCTAAGAAAGCCAACAACAGGCAAAGTCAGTGTGAGTCTGATGAGAAGTGGGGGACTGACAGCCTCAAAGCCCCAAGTCCTCTCTCCTTTTCCCCAGTACAGCACAAGAGATCACTGCATATGCTTCCTCACAGTACACTTTCCATCAGTCTGGAAAATTAAGCATGCTCAATCCCTAGCCTTCCTTCTGTCACAGCACATGACGAGTCAATACAGAGTTTAGAGGTGAAAAATAGCTTTACGGAGAGTTGTTAGTCAACCACAACCCCAGCAATTCCAAACCCAGTTAGTTAACGAGTGCTACCTGAAGGAATGAAGAACGTATAGCCTTGTTTCAGCTCAATTCTTTGGCATCGTTCCACCCTGTCTCCCAGAAAGATATCACTTTGCTTTCCTGAGAGAACCCATTCTTCATAAAGTTCTAGATTCTGCAGAGTAGGCGGAATCAGCCAGAAGATCTAAAAATAGAAGAAACATTTAACTATTACCACCAGTCAACAAAAATACAGAACTGAGAGGCTCCAACAAGGTTATCATGTGTTAGACAAACACACATGGAACACCAAGCCTGCTTTCTGCATGAAACACAGGTTTTCCAGGTGTTGTGCACAGAAGCATGCAGCAGACAGCAGAGGCAATTAGTCCATGTGCTGGATGTGGCAAGGTAACTGTCAGTTGTCATCTCTCTGCCATGAAACGTCTTACTCAGAAGATGCCTGCACAGTTTACTTACTGTTTAAAACTGTGTTGGTACAGTACAACTTCATTGGACTATATAGATGAACACTAGCTGTGCCCCACTTCAGTTCCCAAAATACCCTGTCTATACTACAACTGGGAAAAGCAGCTTAAAACAGTGAAGATGCAAATGTAGCCATCCCTACTGTATATGTTAATGCTTCTATATCCTGTAGTATTTCAGTTCCAGCATAAACTGCAAGTGAACACTAAAGGAACATGAAATCTCTAAAAGAAAACAGCAGCTCTAGGTACAGGAGACTTGAAGGCATTCTGACCCAACAAGGATATACACAGCCACATACTCGCTGCAAGACACTTCTAAACCATGCAGCCATAGCAAGCCTAAAAGCACCACCAACAGCAAAGAACTCGTTCTGTGTTTCACGTAAATTACTGGTCTGTTTCATGAAGGTGAATGGTGTCTAATTCAGCAAACCCTGTGTGCATCAACAGAAGGAGCTGAAATAGACTGATCATTGACTAGCCCCCTCCCCAAAAAGGGAGCAAATAAAGGAAAAACTAAAGCAAGCAACCCCTCCTCTCCACAAGAGACACAGAGAAATAAACCCAAGTATTAAACGCAGTTCACCTACCTTCCCCCCACGGAAAACGTGATACCACACTGAAGTGCCACCAAAATCAATATGAAAATCAGTGAAGCATCCTTTCACACTCATCAAACAGTACCTGTAAGCAGAGTGAAGGACAAAAATGAATCAGGCTGAAACAGTTTTTTTCCACACCTTAATCTGCAGAGATTAACTGCATGTGCCATACCACTGCCACCAATTAAGTTCCAGCATTTATAGAACCGGGTTTGTCTCATGAAGTAACTGTAAGTAGGTTTCTGCGGAGGAACGTTTGGGTTTCCTATTCAGACAACTGGAACGAAAGCTTTCAGAGTTAAGGAACACAAAACCATTAAAAGTTATGCTGTTCACAAGGATGTCTTCTGCCACAGCCAGTCCCCAGGGTGAGCCGGTTAATGCCTCCTCCACCGCCCGAGAGACATAACCTTCACCAGAAGTTGTTCTCAAACGGCTTCAAAGAGCAAAGTTTCGAAACGTCTCATTTGCTTAATAAACCCTCCTGAATGCTCTTTACCCACTTGCTATTTTTGCACAGATTGGGGGATAGAAACCTCATTTGGCAAATTAACTCCTTTCTGTTCAAATTTCTAGGCATTTCTGCATCAAAATACATCACGAAACGAGCTGGCAGCATCACTAAGTATCAAATCCACTCTAATGCTGCCTTGATTCAGGTTTTCAAAGCCGTTTAAAGTCAGCATCACTGGAAAGAGACGAGCTTTCATCTCGCTCCACAAATCTCAAGACTCCAGCCACCATCTGTAACTAATGGCCGAACTACAGCCGCCCTCCTCACTAGAGGCACCTTTGCAAACGCAGGAAACACACACCACTTAACCCACTAACCTCTTTTCCTTGTTCCGGTCTCCGTTTCATGGCTTTTTTTTTTTTTTGGTTGGGCTTTGTTTGGGGGTTGGGATTTTGTTGGGAAGGGGATTATGGAAATAGTACGAGCAAGGGATTTGTCAAAAAAAAAAGAGGAAGGAAGAAAGAGAAAAGGCTTCATTTAACTGTATCTTTTTCTCATCACATTCAGGTAGAGAGAATCTCAGCAGTATGCAGACGGCGTGCAAAAGTCCCTCTAGATGATAGGCTGGAAAGGACCTTACCATGTGTCTGCAGAAGGCTGGCAAATCAGAGCGACTATAGGTACATAAGAGCCCGCTGCCTAGCAACCACATCCCGAGCCCGAGTTGACAGAATGAGACGCAATGCTGTCATGAAGACAGTCAATTTGTGGGCTTCAAAAAAGGTCCTGCGCCTTCATCTCACAATTAAAACCTCTCCTTGTGCAATTCCACGTCTCTCCTCTTGCCCGCTCTGGAATTGTGTTGGGGATTTTTTCATCCTTCGGAAGCAGGAAGAGAGCTTTTTCTGCCCCTGGGGTATTTCAGATGCTTCAAAAATCACAGCTCGCCAAGAAGCTGTCTACACTCTCAATATGCTCCACTTCAAAATATGAGTCCTTCCCTCCCAAACACAGCTCTTTTTTTTTTGGTTAATTCCTCCTTTTTATGTTTTCTCTACCAAGATGTTGTTGATTCCAAGTCAGATAGAATTTAAAAACAATATAAAGAGCCCAGAAAGGAAGTAGCCTTCCTTCCAGCCAAATTGCACAAAGTCACAGATTGAATAATTGCTCATAAAACACACACACAAAAACCCAACATGGAAATTCCCAGTTTATGGCCAGTGTGAAGTATTAAAGGTTCATGTCGGTTTCAAGTAAGAAAATCCAAATCCTTATGGAACCAATTATCCTCCGTTTCCAAAAGTCAGATGTAAAATACATCACACTAACAAAATTCTTCTAAGACAGTGCTACCTACCAACAACCACCCGTTCACATTAAGGGATTCCAAAAGAGCATAAATGGCCCAAGCATTTGCAGGTTTTATTTACTCCTCTGTAGTCCACAATCTGAACTTGAAGCTGTTAATCTGTGTTCAGAGAGGAAATAACAGGATTGAATTCTCTGTCAAACCAAAGTGCTTAAGTTTTGGGAGAAACATCAAGGTGGATGTAGCTGTGAACACGCAACTCTGTTCTTTTTTCCCCCCCCATTTTCCCTCTGTTTTCTTGGAACTCCCCTAAACACAACAATTTCCGTTCCAATAAAGGTTGTTTTAGTGAAAGAGACACATATGATGATTAATAAAAACCTACAAAGCATCTGGAAAAAGAAACAGCTTTTATTTCCATCCACAAACAAGCCCTGCCATTTCATCTCTGCTGTTAACCCTACAGGCCTGCTTTTGTCCAACCCCATCAGCCACCTAAAGGCTCAGGAGCCTGAAAAAGCCATCTTCTGCCATACAGCGCTCTCCCTTGTTGCCAGAGCCTGGCACAATGCCTTTGCATTGACCTCTACAGCTTCCTCTTCCAATGTACACCGCAGTCACATGGTCCCAGCACAGCTCCACGCCACAGCTAATCTTATACACGGCTCAGCTCCAACCCCAGCAAGCGCCTTCTCATCACTAACAGCTGCTAATTTGGGGAACGACTCCACTTTTGAGGTTTTTCCTTCACAACAAATCAAAATAAATAAATAAATAAATAAACAAACAGGGATTGGGGGGGGGGGAGCACCAGAACACAGCATCCATGTTGAAAGAAACCTAGAAACTCCATCCCACTGCGTGTGCTCTAGTCGCAGCTTTTCTGCCTTCAGTGCCCTGGGCCACAGCAGGTAAAGTGGGTTATAGAAACACAACCCCATGCATGGCACAGGGGACAACGTGACCAGTTACACCCTGAAACAACAGGCGATGCAAAAGATGCCCCAACTTTAGTATTTTCTTCCACAACTGCTACCACATCCACTCTTGCACACTCCACTTTATCTCCCTGCACAGCCTCAGTGAGGGTTTTAAAACATGCAGCTGCTTGTAATCTGCTGTGGGGGAGCTTCCCTTCCCCACTGAAGAGTTTGGTTCATGCTCTCCACAAGCATGGAATTGTTCAAGTTGATGTATTGTTATTCTGGAGGAAGGATGTGTGGTGTGGGGAAAAGGGGAACTTCCCCCCCAAACCCCCACGAATCTGGGATCATTTGTTAGAGAAATGATGCGAGGAAACATGGAGTAACCTGCAAACTCACCGGGAAGAGCAAGCACAGAGATCCCCCCAAAAAGAAGGAGATGATAGGAACGAAGCTAAACCACTAAGCAAACACAGCGAGCTGGGAACACAGAAACAAGGCAGAGGCACCGCTCCCTAAGGCAGCGCAGACACCACACTCCCAGGCAAACCCACAATGCACTCGCCACGCATAGCTACGAACCCGCAAGCAAACAGAGAAACAAAGACAGCGACGGACACGCCGGGATGCGAAGGCAACGGGCGCGGGCAGAGCCCCGGCGCAGGGGACGCAGAGGCGCAGCGTTACATGCACATGGACTCGGGGAGACACGCGAGCACACGCAGAGAGGCAGCGTTACCCTCAGCTTAAGCTCCTTTTCTCTGGCAATAGGCACAGCGCACCATACGGCTCTATTCCCTCTGGCATTGCGAGGGCTCCCCTGCCACTGAGCTCAGCCCATAAACCACTCCCAAACCCCAGCAGAGGCTTCTGTTTTTTGTTCGGGCCAATGAGGAAAGTATAGCTCACTCTTCCTTCCTCCCAGGAGCAGCGCCGGCTGGTTGAAATCCCTAAGCCTGAAACCGAATACCACAAACCCATGAGGCGGCTGCAAGCTCCAAAGCGAGGGGAAGGCGCAGGCCCTGCTCCGGGTGCCCGCTGCCGCCTCTCCCCCAGGTGCTCCCGGGGGTGGGACCAAGGAAGCATCCCGGGGGTCCCCCCTTCTTTCTTCCCAGGCCTCGCCTCACAGCATCTGGAAGCGGGAGCTGGAAAGGACGCAGCGGGAAACAATAGCTACCTTTGGGCGACTCCGCACGCTAACGGCCAGACCCGCACCGAGCAACGCTCCCACACTGGGGCCCTGCAACTGGAAGCCACAAATTAACGCCGCAAGACAAAAGAAACCATTGTCACCCGGGAGACACGGGGCCAGCCCGCCCGGCCCGTCTGCCGCCCCACCCCCGGCCCCCCGCTGCGGGGCACGG
>JASSUY010029397.1:52154-93036 GCA_032466535.1 Forpus xanthops
TAGCAGCCGAGCTCTGCAGCAGGTCCCGGCTCTGCCCGTCCAGCCGGGCCCGGGTAGCAGCCGAGCTCTGCAGCAGGTCCCGGCTCTGCCCGTCCAGCCGGGCCCGGGTAGCAGCCGAGCTCTGCAGCAGGCCTCCGGCCTTCCCACAGGCACCAACGCGCCCGGCCCGTTCCCCACCTGAGGCACGGGGCAGCCGGGCCGAGGTAACCGGCGCTGCCAACCGCGAGTAAGAACAACCACCTATCAGCACCAAATAGTAACTAATCATTAAACAGCGTGTGTGCTCGGCGAGCACTTCAAACGCACATGAAAAACCCGGTTCCTGCCCTGAGGGGGTTACGCTCTGAGTCAGCCGGACAGAAACAACACCTGAGATAAGAGGAAGGCTGTTCTGAGGCACCAGAGATGATGGGAAGAGAGTCAAAATTACACTTGTGAGGCTGGGACCAAAGTGGGGACACTTCCCCGGTGCCACCCAAGGTGAAACACCAAGCCCCGGTGTGTGTTCACACCTGAGGAGCGGGGACTCCATAGGGAAACCTCATTTCCTTCCCAGCCATCAGACTCTGGCATTAAAAGCACACATCAAGGATCAGAACTGCACCCAGCAGCCCTACTGGGCTGCCTGTACATCCCACTGCTGCGGTGCACATCCAGTGAGCACTGGGAAGAACTTAGAGAATGGAGAGGCCTCTTTTTTACTTTGACTGGAAACTTAAATTCATGAGAAGGCACTCATCACAGCAAGGAAATGGAGCTGCTAATCCTCAGTGAGCCAGGCCCGTCAGCCCCTGCAACAGCACTTGGGTATCTGCAGAACTCAGCTCCCTTCTCCATCCGTGTGACACGGCTGCTCAGCTCCAGGCTCCCCACAAACCAGTTTAAACGCTGGTGCTCGTTCCAGTGTGATGCTGCTCGTCCTCCAAGCTCTACACAAAGGAGGGTTTGAGCCCCACGCACCCACCTGAAGACATTACATTTTATTTACTTTGCTAGCTTGGACGGTTCTAATGAGAACTTGCGCTATTGGTCTCATCTTCTTGTACTTAATCATATCTATAGAGCAGGTTTGTAGCAAAAGCAATTCACAAATGACATACAAAGTGCATACAAGTATCTCACATGCATAAAACAGCGCCAGGTTGCATCGCGGGACCTGCAAGCTCCCTCAATTCGAAGGGCAATCTCTGTCTCCAGAGGCAAACCCTCAGCTTCTAATTAGACCACAGCTCAGCAGAGCATTTTATCATCTGTTTAAATCCAACCCCACTTAGAAAAGGAATGAATAAAAAGGAACGGATGGTTGAGTAACAGCCTAGGAAGGGTAACAGGGCTGAGTATATGGTAACAGGGCTGAGCATCCCTTCATGAACAGTTAGGTTCCATGCCAGATTCCCCACCCTTAACTGAAGGACAACAGCAATATAAACACCTATTATAATCATGCTTAGATAGTTCAAGTAATAAGAAGTTTTGAAGGCAAAAAAGAGTGTTGCAGGGACTGAGACTTTTGTTTCATTTGGTCCAAAGCACAAACACTAAGTGCCTGTTACTATTTCTGTCGCCCTCATGTCCTGGCACAGCAGCTATGCCACTGCTTTGCAACTAATCTTGCACGGCTACAAACACAAAACTTAATAAAGCAGGTAAGCTATCAGCTACTGAGAAATCAAATCACTTCTGGGCTTCTTTCGGTTGCTTCAGGTTCAGCTGAATCCCCATTGCTTCATTCCTGCTAGAATTTCACCAGAAAACTAAACCTGAGCTTGTTTTCAGCTACCTGAAATCTTAAGGTGCACCATGATGAAAGGAAGCAGGTCTGAGCCTCGTTCAGTTTCCCACCCTTAGCATTTGCAGTTCCACAGGCATCTGAGGTGATATAACAGGCTTCTGCACCTAAAAGCTGACATCACAACCACACTGCCCTTTCCTCCTGCCCTGGCTCATGGTTACACAGCATCCTGCCTCCATGTCTGTGAGGCCCTTTGCAGGAACTTTGGCCCAGGGATGTGAAAGAGGGAGGCAGGAGCAGGCTTCCTCCATCCCATTGCTATGGTTTTTTCCACACTTGTGCACTGCCCTGTGGTTGGCACATTTATGCAGCCATGTGGTGGTTTGCATGGCCTGAAAAGTACCCAATTTTTCTTTATTTGAGTCGATTTTCAGCCAGATCAGTCCCCAGTCCAGTTTACTCTGCAGCTGCACCACGGTGTGTTCTAGCAACAAGGATGGGACAATGTGGGCACGCACTGCTTTTTCAGGGGCAATGCCAACTTATCCCACTTTGAAGTTCGAGCACTACAACCTCAGCTTGCCATCCCCTTCATTTCTCATGTTGTTTTACTGCTTGTAAGACATATGACTTGGAAAGTTTAATGTATTTTGGACATAAACTGTTTCCCACTTCATCCAGTCCTCCAAGGCTCCTAGAAGGTATGTTGTCATTTACTTACAGCCTGAAAAACAACCTCTTTACCCAGAGTTTTTAGAAGTAGTTAATGGTGCAGGTCCAAGTGAAAGCCAGGGCAGCCTCCAGCGCGCGCAGTGCTCCTGGTAACCGAAGCAGCGCAGCAGATGGAGCGTTCTCTAACTTCACTCCCAGCACGGAACTTGACGTGCAGGAGCCAAGACAGACATTTGTGTCTGGTAATGCCATCTGTGTCTGCAAAACCGCAACGCGCTCGCTGGAGTGCTTTTTGTTTGGAGGGAACACGGGAATGGTGGGGATCGCAGGCTGCAAACGCTGAGCGTTACGAGAATGCTGAGAACAGGAATGAAATGAAACAAGCCCAGCTCTGAGCAGCAACAGTCATTAATAAAGTGTATGAATATTGACAATTCACATCGAAGAATAGGCAGCACGGAACAAATGACAGCACTGACATTTAGCTCTGCAATTGAACATGATCTCTTTAATAAGGGCTTATACCCTGGGACTAGTGTCTATACAGAAAAGGGCCAATCTGAATTTCCAAAGGCGGAGAACGCTGATCTCTTAAGGAGTTCCTATTTAAACTGGACAAGTTAATGGAAGAGACATCTCTTGAGAGCCGCTAAGCACACAGAAACCACTTCCACCTCGGGACAGCCCCTGCCTGAGCTGCAGACACTGGAAGTTCAGAAGATAATTTTAAGAGAAGGCATCATTTTATGCAATACAATATTCTTATGCTCCTCCCAGGGCATCTATGACAGCACCCAGTAGCAGTCGGGTTACCAAGTGCCATGGTTCTTTGTCCTGACCCTGTACAACTTCTCTTGTGCAACTAGATTACCAGTGTTACTGGTTTTACCTTTGTTGCTTCTTCAAACTGATGAGGGTTTTGTGTCAGCACTGCTGCAAATCCTCCTTCTCTAGTCTTCATACCAGATGATGCTCACTAGCAACATCCTCATCCTCCAGCCGCATCACCCTTATTTTTTGTGCTCATGCATGGTAACTCCTTTTCCCACATCAAACTCCACTGCCACATTTCAAGTGCTCACAGTCTTTCACTGTTTAGCTTCCCTCTACCTATCACATAGACTAGTTTATCAAGCTGTCAACCTCCACCTTCACTTTGCCAGTGACAGCAACCTCAATGGCTCTGTGTCTGCTTCTTCATCAGGCATCTTCTTCCTTTCTACCAGGCCATCCTCCACACATGGGAAAAGCTCCATGGTAAAATCTGTTGAATTGCTACTTCTCTAAAATCCCTCTTTGAAACCTACCATCTGGCATTACATGATGCAAGTAGTGAACTGCAAGAATATACTCTGCTTTTTCTGCTAGATTCTGTTAGTCATGTTGCTACCGTATCCTTTACACTATCTCTGCCTTGCTTTGTTTACTTGCTACATTTCTTTCGCCAGCATCTGGACTGTGCCTGCTCTAGGAAAGGGATCGTTCTCTTTACTTCTTTGTACAATCCCTGAATCATCACCCAGTTTCTTAGCTCTAGCAGATTATAAATAACTTTATTTAGTAGACTAACCACGTGGGAAGCAAGTTGCCTGGGTTCCATTTTTTGCTCTGCCATTGGCTTATTGGGCAACCTTAGGCAAGTCACTTAGGACATTTCCAAATGCACATGTGAGACTTGGCTCTCCTATCCACATCTAGTTACCCAACAAGCAACTTACTCTTTTCAGAACAATACAGTACCTTTAGCTTCACCAAAATCAATGGTACTGCACACGTCACAGGACGAGGCTTCCCCACAGTGCCTGCCACAGGGGCTCTGCTATTACTACCTTTACCACCCAAAATGTTACTTTTACAGACCAAGAGTAAATGCTGCATCTCGGTTTCTGACTGCACACTCCTTTGTATATGTTAGTACCAATCTATTTTAGACATTGCAGCTTGGAAAGAGCTCTGAGCCATTTGCAAAACACCAGAGGTTGGTTCAGCTGCAGAGCCTGGGATGCCGCCAGCATTAGGTTTAGCCAATAGAAAATGCCTCTAAAACAGAAACAGCAGTGAAGGGCTTCAGGGACTATAAGGTATTCATCAGCCACACAGGTCAGTAGCTATTCTATTATTAACAGTGACCCCTGAGTTGTACTAATTCATATGAAAATTACAGTGACCATTTTGAGGCCCCCAAAACAGGTCTTTCTTCCAATCATTGTATAAAAAGTTTAAAGGAAGGCATTCAAACAGAACAAACAATAAGGTGAGGCAATGCTATCATAACTTGCTCAAACACTAGAGCTGCACAAAGAGGGCAAACTGCTCTTGTGTTCGGCCTCAAACCTGCCTCCAAAACAAGAACCACAACCTCGAGAGTCAGTCCAACACTGGAGCTTGCTGGTGAAAAAGTCAAGAGGAAAGTAAATGGGCATGAAGGGCAGTGAGAGGGCTTTTGGGGAGACACACACCTATTAAACACAGACTTCAAGTACATCTCACTCATCATCTCTAGGTTTCAGCCTAGAACCTGGGAAGGAACCCAAAGCCTACAGAAAGACTTGGACTGCACTGCGTGAACTGAAAGATGAAAGTACACTTTGCAAAGAGATTGGATTAAGGGCGACATTCAGCAGACTGTCAAAGGGGTCAAGAGCAGAGCTTTAAAAAGACATCAACAAACTTACTTTTTCACTTTGGGGTATTTCATCTCTGAAATTGCATTGGTAGCATCCGTCTGCCTCTCCTTCAAATGCTGTGGCCACACATTGTCCACCCAGTCAACTAAGTCCACCTGAAAGCCCCACCAGAATCAACTGTTAGTTATTGAACACATAGGAAGACCCACTCCCATTGGCTAAAACTAACGATGCAGTAGCAGATGCTCATAGACAGCAAGAACCTTGCTGCTCAGCAGGTGCAACTTGTTGAGGTACAGCACTTCATCACCACCCCTCAGCCCTTTGCAACCCAGAGTAATTAGAGTTTTGCAGTCAAAGTGGTACAAATTCTGTCTCACAGGCACCTGTGAGCACCTTCGCATGCAGCATCACCTCCTCTCTGCATTCAAATGCGTTTCTGTAGCCAACAGCCTAGAAATTGCATTTATAAATATCAAAATACAAACGTAAAAGACATTATATTGTTCCAAATAGCTTACATTTCAAGTAATATTAACACCATCATTCTGGCCAAATTCTGATTTGAGGAATTACATTATTGCTTATTGTGTGCTTCCTTCATCATTCCACTTGGGGATAAAATTCATCAAAGTTCTTGTCCAAAGGCCAGACTTTTAGGAAGTGTGGACAGGAGAAACCACTGAGAGCTGAGAAACTGGAAACACAGTCAGCAAGGTGAGGAAGAGGTGGAAACTCAACATTGTTCAGGGACATCAAAACAGCTCCTGCACTGGGTGCCAGAGCATGACTGCAATCTGTCCATCACAGCAAGCCCGTGACTCATTCTCTGGTCTGTTTTATGATGGAGCCTGTCCTAGATACCCCAACATTCCCATCTGGTTACACAAACGGATCACACGTGCCAGGTTTCGAAACGGGAAATCACCAGTCAATGGGGGAAGTCCAAAGCAGGCTGTAATGCTGCGTTTGGCCACAGTGTGGCTGTACATCCCGGCCCAGCTCAAAACACTGTGATGTGTGAGTGAACTCCCATCTGTGGGTCAGTAAGGATCGCAAGACCTAAGCTAGGCATCGTTGACAAAGCTGTCCTGTCTGCAGCAAGAATGGAGAAGTGATAAGCAGCACCCCACGTACCCTCTTGATTGCCAAATCTTTTTAAAGGCCCACCCAAGAATGTTATTTGTATGAGTCAACTCAACTCTTTGTATCCCCAGAGGGTTTTCATGATAGGCCAATTAGCACATGGAACTCTTGCAGATTGGGGCTGAGCCCTAGCTATTCTCTATCAGGTGGTGCTGATAACACACAGTACTTTGAGAAGAGGCAAAAGGAGATAATGAAGCCAGTAGAAATAGGACCAATTCCATGAATATTACAATTGCACGTGAAACCAAATTTGATGTTTATTGCCCTGATTCTGAAACAATTCCCACATCCTGATATTGCAACCCACGGTCTTGACACAACAGGGAAGACCAATCACGTATTGCTGCCTCACATGGGCTCTAAGAGCTCTGCAGAATTCAAGGGAACCATTTATACAACTACAGACTTGACTGGTATCTGACTTTATGTACTGCACTTCCTCTCAGCACCCACACTTCCCCAGCACCCTCTCTTCTATTCCCAAGTACATAATGGGAATTCAAGTCTATCAAGAGATGGAGATCCAAATATTCCTGGGTTAACAGATGATTGTGCACTCAGGCCATATGAAATAGATATGAAGTATTCACTTACATGTGGTAACAGGTACCTAGCTGCAATTTTCAGTTGGGAGCACCCAGGGAATTTGCACAGCTGTTTTACAAGCTCACTGAGAATGATGTGCTTGGGAAAACTGGGATCAGTTGAGCACCAGAAACTCTCCAGAGCACTTCCTAACTGCCCACTAGTGTCTGAAAGACAGCACAAACCTGCACAAACGTCAAAATACATGCTTAGTATTCAGTTTGTGATCAGAACACAATGCCCCAAATTCTCTGCCGAGTGTCCCGAGCAGACACTCTGTAACACCAGTGCTATTTCCTTCATCACTGTGTGTTACTGAATTGATGCTCTAATACTCACCTACACATGGGCACGTTACTGATAAATGAAATCATCTTTATCAATACCATTGTTTCACTGCCACTGGCTCCACTGGGAAACCAGATCACAGAGCCTTAAAAAAAGGTGTACAAATCCACCCTCCTCTTCTGACACTGCCAGTTCTGACACAGCAGTGAGTGTGCTGATTGAACTAGGTAGAGATTTCTACACTTAATGCATTGGGTTTCAATTTGTTTTGTTCTGGAGCCCCCTGAACATTCTTTAGTTACAGCGGGGTTCATATATGAGGAATTTAAGCCTCATGGTAATTTAAGCTTTCTTAGAGAAGGAAAAGCAATGGAGAAGTATTTCAGTTTTGGATGGAATTTCCCCAAGACACCTTGAGAGGAAGTGGGTATCTGTGCAAGCTGCACAATTCGGAGCTCATCAGATACCTAATTCCTGTAAAGTAAGTTCCACTGTCAAGGAGACCAGCTCTCTACTTGGATAAAAATGAGATCGTAACGCTAAGTGGAGAGAAGTTACAGGTACTTCACATCACCTTCTTTAAGCTCCATGGTTTATTCTTACAAAGCAACTTGTGACTGGGAAGAAGCTGAAAATCAACCATCACAACAGGATCTCTTACCACATTGGGGCGCTTGACAATGTTCTCCAGCTTCGTGTGGCTGAACTCCAGGCTGATGACATTGTAGAGCTTTTCACGCTGGGCCTCTGGTGTTTCATAGTACCTCACAAACTGAGACATGCTCATTTCAACACCCTTCTGTGTGTTCACATCCATCACATCCACTATCCGCCGGCTTCCTGCAAACACACATAGACAGTCTCAAAACATCTCCCTTGGCTTCATTTTTACATATAGAATCATAGACTCTTAGAATAGTTCGGGTTGGAAAGGAAATTAGGATCATCCAGTTCCAACCCCACTGCCATAGGCAGGGACACCTCCCACTAAACCATGCCACCCAAGGCTATGTCCAACCTGGCCTTGAACACCACCAGCAATGGAGCATCCACAACTTCCCTGGGCAACCCATTCCAGTGCCTCACCACCCTTACAGTAAAGGATTTCTTCCTCAGATCCAATCCAAACTTCCCCTGTTTAAGTCTGAACCCATTACCCCTTGTCCTATCACTACAGTCCCTCATGAAGAGTCCCTCCTCAGCATCCCTATAAGCCCCCTTCAGATACTGGAAGGCTGCTATGAGGTCTCCACACAGCCTTCTCTTCTGCAGGCTGAACAGCCCCAACTCTCTCATCCTATCTTCATACGGGAGGCATATATATATATGTGTGTATATATATATGTATGTATGTATATTATTATATATATGTATACATTTTCAATGACTGCAGGGAACATGTTATTAGAGGAGGATGAGGGACCAGTATCAGCCTCTCTATGTATCCTGAGAAGCTCAAACAGTGAGCAGGGAACTAACTTGGGGCTGCCCTTTTTGCCCAATATGACACTGAACAAGTCACCTGGTGTCTCACTGCTTCACAGAGATGAAGAGAGTAGTTTCCTCCTCTACATGAATTGACATGGGCAGAAGTACATTAAAAACCATAAAGCAGTGAAATAATACAGTAGCAGGGGGTATGCAAGACAAATAGCTCTCCAAATCATACTCTGCAATTTTCTAAACATCCATATGCCTCTCAAGATGCTTTTACTCATGTACAAAAATTATCCATAAAGAGCAAACTGCCTCACAGCACCAGATGCTATAAACTGCTGAACACCTTATGCAGATTGCTGAGTATCCTCGATTCCAGCCATCATCACTGGAGATGAAAGCACTAAATGCCACAGAAGAGCGAGCCCCCACTTTGGATCTCTCAACAAAAACTACAGGACATACTTTCAGCTTCTCAAGTGGCAGACATACAAGTCTCATTAGCACCAGAATGTTGAACAGCAGTTTTAGTCCCAGCCTTTAGCTTTACACAGATTAATCCACAATCTTCTCTTTGGCCAACTGGAAGGTTTCACCTCTCCCAGCGATTTCATCATCCTAATTAGCAGTTCATTTGTGTGCAAGCGAACAGGAGCCCATGAGGGACGTGTCTCATTTCCAGGAGAGAAGGATTCCAGCAAACAAACTCACAACGCTTCCAAAAAGTCACTCCAAAACCAATTTCACTGCTGAAGAAATAGCGCAGAATAAATGGCATTAAAGCAAAACGGAGGGATGATACAGGCCCTTGGAGGGCGTTATTAATAAGTGCAGCACCTGGGCTATTGTGTGCTTGGGAGCAGTATTGCAGCAAGAATGAGAGTTTGGATTGCATCACTCCATTAGAACCATCCTTAACCACTGACAGCAATGACAGTGACAGATGTGGTAACGATTCTGGAAAGGAATTCAAGACCATAAAGCTTTGCAATCGAAACCAAGAATTCACAGAGTGTAAATGTGGAGCAGTCCCACTGGCCCATCAATCAAACTCTATCCTACAAGGCCGGAGAACAGGATTTCACCCTCGGTCTGAGCTCAGGACTGGTCCTCGTGTTGCCACCTTGAGGCAGGACTGGGAGAAAGTTTAGTTCTGTGTGAGGCAGCACCGAAGTCCTTCCATTCGGTATTTGCATGTTTGAAACACATAAAATCCAGTTTGGGGGTGGGTTTTTTGACTGTTAACTTCAGTATGGGGGGGGAACAGGCTTTTGTCAACTCAGCAGATTAGCAACTGGGCTGAAGTCCTGTTAAACAGCCCCTGCATAAAACTCAGCCTGATTTCTGCTGGGGATTAGAGCAGCAGCCACAGACCAGAGGGGTAAAGCACACAGATCATGAACAATTATATCACAGACTCATAGAATAGTCAGGGTTGGAAAGGACCTTAAGATCATCCAGTTCCAACCCCCCTGCCATGGGCAGGGACACCTCCCACTAAACAATGCCACCCAAAGCTCTGTCCAACCCAGCTCTCAACACCGCCAGAGATGGAGCACTCACAACTTCCCTGGGCAACCCATTCCAGTGCCTCATCACCCTTACAGTAAAGGATTTCTTCCTCAGATCCGATCTAAACTTCCCCTGTTGAAGTTTGAACCCGTTACCCTTTGTCCTATCACTACAGTCCCTCATGAGGAGTCCCTTCTCAGCATCCCCATAGGTCCCCTTCAGATACTGGAAGGCTGCTATGAGGAGCATATTTCCTGCATATATGTGAAGGACTGCGTGGCAGAGTCCGGTCCAGGCCTGATCTCAGTGACAGCCTCAATTATCCCTTCTGAGAACAATCAGTAGTTAAAGAATGAGAAGTGTGAGGTCCAGTTCAACAACAGGTTTGTTAAATGTACACAGTTATCAATCCCAGGCAGAAGAGCTGAGATTTGAATTGACAGTCTCTTGACTTCCAAATTAAAGAGTAATTTGAAGGGCTGCTATTCTCATACTTGGGTCCCCAGCTAGCAAAGAGCATTTCTTACACTACTGACATGGGAGCCTCAGGGCACCCTGCATCACCTCATCCTTGGCTTCCCAGGATCTTCCTCCAATATAACTTGACTGGAGAACACTTGGACAGCATAGGATTAGGAGGCACTGTTTCTTCTCCTGCAACAGATGTCACCCAGAGGCAGAGCAGTGATGCTGGAGGGGATTTTACAGCCTAAAGAAGAAACATCCTCCTCCTCTACTGCTGCTTACTCATCCAGCACAAGTGAATGCCCAAAGGATCACAAAGACAGTAACTAAGAAACAAGCTAGTGCCACCTTTGACAAGTGGAACAGGATCAGTTGCGGAGATGTAAGCTGGAAAACAAAATCAATCAGGAAGAGCTGCTTAGGAACTGTGCTTCATTTGAAACCTTACAACCAAGTTACTCCAGCCCACATATTAGTAAAATCTACAGCAAAATGGAGGGAACAGCATACACAATACCTGTTCCCTTCATTAAAGGCCTAGTGATGAAGATGCTGTAGAGGTTTTAACAGATTGTATTGCTATATGCTGCAATATCATGCTTTCTTTATAGAGAAATGAACATCTGAAGGGGAAATTATTTGTGCAGAGTCCCTGCCTATAGTTTCTGACTTGCATTATCCAGGCTACCAAACTCCAGTCTTCAAAGTAGCACATCCCATTCCCTGACATAGAAAGAGCTAGAAAGCACACATTCTCCCACTCCAGACCATTATGCTATCCCATACTAACTGGGAGGGGACGTGGATCAGAGCAAGCGGAGCTATTCACAACATTCCCTGCATTTCAGAGCCAGGGTAAGAACAAGCTAAGTTAAGAGAGACACATACCAATAGCATTGACATTGACCAACACCATGGCTCCCAGATCCACAAGAGGGCACAGAAGAACAGAGGGAAAGGAGAGCCCAGCTCCAACACTATTCAGCCTGGAGAAGAGAAAACTCAGGGAAGACCTTAGAGCAGCTTCCAGTGCCTAAAGGGGCTACAGGAAACCTGCAGAGGGGCTTCAGAGAGGGCCTGTAGGGACAGGCCAAGGGGAATGGCTTGAACCTGCCAGAAGGGAGACCGAGATGAGCTCTTAGGCAGAAGCTCTTCCCTGTGAGGGTGCTGAGGTGCTGGCACAGGATGCCCAGAGGAGCTGTGGCTGCCCCATCCCTGGTAGTGTTCAAGGCCAGGTTGGATGGGGTTGGAGCACCCTGCTCCAGTGGAAGGTGCCCAAGCCATCCAGCTCCTTTCCTCATTACACTGCTCACCCAGACATCTGCCCCACAGCTCCCCAGCACACACCACACTGGCTGCAGAGTGCAGCCTTTCCAGGGGGTTACATTACTTCCTTCACATGGAGATGTAAAAGCCACCAGGATCTGCCATGTACCTTTCCCCCTCTTTGAGGTCTGCAGCTTTATCATTTGCTATAAACCTGCCAAATTGCAACAGCCCATGGTATCAGTTGTTTTCATGCAACAAAAGGCAAAGTATTCCAAGCATGTCCACAGGAAGAGCATAAGCCAGCAAAAAGTCTTAAGCCTTAATACCAGGGGACTAAAGAAAGAGGCTCAGGACAAATCCTGTGGTTTAGTGACATTACATAGAACCCATTTGTATCCTTCCATCTACCCAAAACATGAACTCTAATATTCAGTGACTTTGAAACTTCAGGCAGTGAAAACCACATGGGGAGGGGGGATCCATATACAAATAAACATGTGACCTTGCATCTTTATATGGCATCCAAACGCATTAACCTACAGTCTAAGCATGCTCCAGGCAGCTGAAAAGACAGAGCTGGCACACAAGGAACAAGCGGTTGTAAGGAAGTGGGAAGGGATAGAATTCTGTTGAGTATCTCACGGTTTATTTAGCCATCGAATCTATTTTAAGACCACTGATCATTTCCTAAAGCGCGTGAACATCAAATGTGTTTAACAGTAACGTAGAGGAAAAATGTCATAAAAACTAATTTCACATTAATAGCAATTTATAGTGGAATCGCATTCTCTACTGTCAAGAGCATCTTTGGGCATGACAAATCCCATAGAAATGAAATGGTTTTACGTGACATGTTAATCTGGCAATAGCAGTTGGACCACTGCAATCTATTCCCCTTTTAGGAAAGCTGCCCTAGGTCCTGGTGTCATGCCACCCCAACAAGGACAGCACAATTTAGGGGTTTACAACCTTATTTACACAGTGAGTTCCAAGCTGTACTTTCTTGTGCTCCATCAGTAATATCCACAGTGGAAAGAAGAGCGTAACTGTGCTTGGGGCATCCCGCAATGCACAATGAAGTCCAGTCTGCAAGCCAGGATCTAGCTCCCAGAGATGGAGCACATCTCACCATCAAGGAAAGACCCAGGAGATGGCTGAGATGACTCGAAAGCTCCCTGCTCCTCAAAGGTCTCACCTCCCCTGTCCTGGCTGTGCAGGCTCCGACCTCCCGCTTTGACTCTAACATGCCTCCTACTCTGGGGCAAGCAAATGAATAGTACAAATACATTCCTTGTCCTGTTCTTCTAGTTTTCTGCCCATAGTGTGGGCTGGATCAGCTCCCTGAGGGGTTGGGCATGCACCAAAGCTGGACCAGGAGAAGGATGTCGGATCAAGAGCCAGCACAGCACAAGCAGGGATGGAACAGCCAGAACTGGGAGGGAAAGACTGCTTCATGCCATAGAATGCTTCTTCCCTTTGCCCTTCTGCCCTCCTGAAATCTCAGCAGCAGCCCATAATGAGAAACACTATGGCCTTGATTTTTCCGATACTTGGCAGTTAGGAAATGGAAGAAGACCTTCAATTACTATTCACATTACCAATTAATGTGTGAATTCTACCAGCAATCCTCCAGCTCTCTTTTTGGTCTGGAATGGTCCTGTTAAAGGGCTGGCAACACCACCACATACCTAGTGTCTACACTTAAATGAGGACCTCTCAAGATGTACAGAGCTGCGACTACGTCAGACCTCCAGACATGCTGATAAAGATATACTTTTAGGTAAAGGCATAGCTACACTTGAAGGTCATTTTGCATTAGGGTAAATTATGACACTAAAGCATAACAGCTCCAATGAAACAGTCAGGATGTTGGGTGCTGTTCCTCCAGATAAAGATGGCTCTTTCCCGGTTTGGATGAGCTAAAGCAGAGGATGCTGATTGCATAACAACAGTTTGGCTGCAGGGAGCTATTCCAGAATAGCTGCTCTGGTTCATTCCCCACCTGGACAACTCCTCTTTACACCCACTTGCAGACAGAGGCTGTGAGATGACCATCACATCACACATCAGTGCAGTTTCACTTTCATGTTCTGACATCATGGAAACACCTTCTTTTGAGGGGCTGAACGCTCACCACAACACTCATTCAAAGCACATTTTCTGCTGTTTATATCCGGACGCAATGTGACTGTTTTTAGCAAAAGTGTCCCACTTTAACCAAGCTGGGGTTGTTTTTAAAGAGTTTGACTGTGCGAGGCAAAGGACAAACTTAAAGAGAGCTCAAACAGGAAGCTCAGCTCTAAAAATAGGCCTGGTTCTACTTCCAAAATGGCAAGTCAGCGGACATGCTAAACATAGGCAAGTCCGTATTAGAATGCTTCATTTGTATTTCTAAGAGCTCCCCAAAAAACTCATAGAGAGCATCAAATACCTCCTTTTTGTTTATTTGATTGCACATTATCATGGATCAAGGCTCACTCACCAGGCACTCTTCTCATGCACAGCTCCTCAGGGGAAGCTCATGACAGAGGTAGAAGGCCATGTCCATTGTGTGTTTGCCCAGCACTGGTTAGTGCTGAGCTAAACAAGCATGCAGAAGTATACACATCTATGTGTTCCTCCAGCTCTCTGCAAGGGATGAAGACCCTGAGTTTTCTGCAGCTCCACTCTCTGAACCACCTTAGTGCAGAAGAGGGCAAAGCCTATGCCAGCACACAGGAAGGAGACAGGAGATCAATGCCAGAAGTAGGGAAGGAAGGAAGAGGATGAACAGGACACCAATTTACACTTCATTGGTGTGGCAAAAGAGTCAAGTTGTTAGATGCAGTGGGGAGCATGGGCAAGAGACACTTTACCCAGCACAGAACAGGCAGCAAGAGCAAAAAGTGGCAGTCTAGATGACAAAAAGATGAGCCTGGCACCGGAGCACAGGACTGGAATTAGAGGGACAAGTTTCTGTTTCCAGGCTATTGGAACACTGGGTAAGTTTTAACCTCTCCCTGCCCCAGGTCCTGGTGTCATGACACAAACTGGTCACCAATCCTCCAGAAACCGATGAGGCTTACATAATGTTTTTAAGCAGGGTCAGCTCTCTGCCTGCTCCTCAGCACAGCTCCACAGCTTCAGGGGAAGGGATGTGTATCCAGCACCAGGAGCTGCTGCGGGGAATGTACAGACACCAAACATCCCCTTCCCAGGTTACAGACTGGAGCTTTTCCTCTTGAACAGTAGGCTATTTAAGGGGCACAAACCCAGTGTGCGTTAAGTGAAACAACATCCTCTGGAAGTCTTCAATACCCCGTTTTTAACACAGATCTGCACTCCTCTACTTGATACCTGTGGATGCCAAAGTCCCAAAGGGCTGCTTCAGAGCTGCTGCAAAGTGCTCCAATTTCCAACCAATTAGGCAGAGACCTTAGACTGTAGGGAAATCACTGATGGAACCTTCCCTTGAAGAAAATCCATTCGGAAACTCTGAAGTTTCCAATTTTAACCCTGCTCAGGAGAGAACACAGTGCAGCTCCAGAACTCTTCCATTCCTCCCAACCCTGAGCAAACAGGGCCCAGAGAGAGGAACAGCTCAGAAAGCACATTACATAGTCTGACCCATTGGTGGCACACAAAGAACTAATAGTTCCCATGAGAAACAAACAAAAACCTACCTGTCAAGTGTCCTGCTTACAGCAAAGTGTGTTGATCTCCCTATCATTATGGGCTCATGGTTAGGAAGAGTATCCTTGCTTGAGCCTGGAAGGATTTATCTATACTTGCTCATAAACCACAATGAGGTTAGGGAATAAAGTGAGGTCTGTATGGTGGAGTAGCCTCATCAAAGAAAGAGGGATACAGAGTAAACAGGAGAGGTCACTCAAGGGAAAAGAAAGGAAAAAAGACAAGGCCAAAAGGATGAGCCAGGAAGTCTTCAGTGCTGTACTTGGACCAGAGAAACCTGCAGGACAGAACTGGACTGGATCACTTTGATAAGCCAACACTGCCTTCCTTGGTTGTTTTTCTATTGTCCAGATGTTTCCTCTTCATGCTTGTCACATTTAGAAAGAACTGCAACAGCTCAAAGTGTGGCCAGCTCACACCAACAGTACTTATAACCCCTTTGCTGAGAAAAACCCCATTGGTTTGACTCCATCCTCACTTGCAGTAGCAACACTTACTGATTCTCATTGAGGTCTGACTTAGCAGCTTTCCCAGTTACAGAGCAGCTTCAGACATGAAGCATGTTGGCAGCCCCAACTCGAGGCCATTTAGAACTTGCATTTAAAAACCAAAGTGTTTTTAAAGTACAGTGGGAGATTGTCAAACAAGCTTTGGCCACAACACAAGATGATGGAGGAATGGTTTGTTTTCCTGAAGACTGGATCTCAGATATGGTGCTGTAATACTGCAATAGCCTCACAGCATCTGAGACAACCTGATATACACTGGTTACTGATCTTCACTTTTCCCCTGCAGCCAGGTCTGCACCTTAGCTCCCTTAAAGCACAGGTTTTGGGGTTGTATCTCAGATTAACAGGAATTGCACTGGCATACAGTTCTTTTAGTCGCTTGTGAGGAAAACCCAAGCTCAACGCCATCCTGCAAGGAGCCATCCCTATCTTCCTGTCTGAAAGTGCTCTTGGATCCCCCTGCTCCTCTCAGCTATCAGAGAGATGTATCCCCCATGGATCCAAATCCCTTGGTGAATTTGGGGTGTGACTTGCAGGATCCAGAGACCGAGGACCCTCAATCTGAATCCTCACAGGCTGAAGAACATGTCCACAAGCTGTTTTCTACAAACCTACTCAGACATTGCCCTTCCACAGCATGGGAACAATGAGGATGCTTTCAGTAACCCAATTTTGGTTAATCCTCCAGGATTAATCCTGCATCCATGAAAAGGGAAAAACAGAGCCCAAAGAGCAAGCCAGGCACAGAGCACACCATGTGGCACAAAACAACCCCAAATGTGAGCAGCAAAAAGAGGAATCTTTCAGTGAATGGAAGTATTCCATACAAGTGCTTCCCCTCCCATAAGGTCAGTGCTGACTCCTCTCCCCTGAAGAGCCTGGTCCACTGTGGCTTTAAGTATCAAATATTTGGGCACTAGGAGCAGAGCAAAGCCCTCACCGCTGCCTCAATATCCCTCCACACAGGACTCCTGAAGACCCAGCAGCTAATGACTGACTCAGCTCTTCTGCTCTTCCAAACGTGGCACTCCCATTCATGGGACAAATCCCTGCACAGGGGGAGAACCATACATCTTAATCAAGAGTTCGGTGCAAGTCTGAGGGCAAACTTTGGCACTTCCTTTGAAGAGGCTGTTTAATTTTGGGAAGCACTCCTTAGAACAGAGCCTCTCTAATGAGCCTCCCCCAACTCCTCTCCAGCTCCGATTTCACAACTTCCTTGAAACAAAGGGAGTGTTGCTCTATACAAAAAGCCACACCAGGTCCCTATTGAGCAGAGATGATGGAAGGTTTCCCGAATGGCCGTGTGTGGCTGCTTTGTCCTCCTTTTGTATCTGCAGGGCTAATTTTCTTTCACTGGATGGAGAACTGTACATTGATTAAGACAAAATTTCCCCTACTTGCTCACGGACCACACTACAAGCCTCTCAACTCGCTTTGTAGTCTGCTGTGAATTCAACCATGACACCATTTCAGAACAGATCCATTTGAGAGGGGGACTGAACAGGCAGGAGGAATGAACCAAGGAACCACCAGGAAGCAGTTACTCACAGGCAGTTATCTGGTTAGCTTTGCTTTCAGCTTCTTGGAGTAGTTACTAACAGAAAGCTGAATGCATTTGCAGAGCCAGCTGGGAACCACTGTGCTAACACAGCACCAGAGGTGTATGTTAATGTAAAGGGAGCTTTTTTCATGGGCTCTGCCCTCCCTCCTGCCTTCACCCACCTGATCTGCAGTCACTGCCACCAGTTTTCTCTTCTGTGGAGACATCCCTTACGATTCTCCATTCAATACTGAGTGGAATTTATACAGATGTATACATATGCATCTATAAATGTGTGTACAGCTTTTAATATACATAAAAATCATATTTTATAAACCCAGAATAATCATTACCTATAACATTTGCATCTCTGTGCTCCCTTTTCATTATTACCTACTTCTAGAAGCATGGATTAAGATGCTTCTCATCTTTTGTGAAGTACCTGACATATATGTTCCCATTTTAGCTACAGTTCCTGGGGACCACAGCAGCAAATGTATTTAACAGAACAAAATACAGATGGATAAATGATACAGAGCCCCACACAAGTTACAGCTGTTACATTCACTTGATGGGCAGTAACCCTTTCTGTCCCAACTGAATGTATTGCTGCACCATTTCCTGTGTGCCATTACGCTGTGGAATTGCAGTTATTCCTACAAAGAGCAAACTGTTGCAGTGCCCAAGTTCAGGAAGCTTGCTTAGGTCTCTCCCTTGTGACAAAACCTCAACATCCAGTGACATACTCCTCTGCAGGTCTAACTTCTTCCCCTGATGGTACACAAAGCTCAGCTGCTCACTTCAATGCAGCACAACTGAGTTCTCAACATCCTGCTCACTTAGTGGAGAACCCACAAGCAGATGTCTGATGGCATGCAGCATCTCCTCCAACGCAAGGGAAGGCTGACCTGCACTAGCAGGGCCAACTCCCCCTCTTTACAGGGCTTTTCCCTTGAAACATCTGGGAATTAACGATGTAGTTTATTCCATTATCTTTCCCCACTGATCATAAACTTGGAGTCAAGGCAGAGACCTTCACACTTATTCCTTTAAACACTCGATTTGTAACTGAAAGTTTTGGCTCACTTCCTGTTCTTTTGGTCTTTCTAATGAGAAGACAAACCCCCTCAATAATCAGGTGTCTCTCCAGCTATTCCCAGCAAAGAAAGCAACAGGGTGCATAGAGCCTTGGTTTTCCTTTCACCCTCTGCCTTGGAGATCAAAGCCTCCCACCAGGGCTTTAAAGATTTGACAGAATCACAGAATCACATACTGAAATGATCTATTAGGTCCCACCTTGTGCATCATCTCCATGGGACAGATGAAGATTGCTCTCTGCAACAGTGTTCAGAGCTTTGCCACGCTTGCTTTTTGCAGCCATACCTGAATGCACTGATTTTATCACAATTAAAAGCTTTCCTGCTTCCAACTTTACTTGGATCCTTTATACAAGACAAAACCACCAAAGCTTTTCAACACAGCCTGTGAATACAGGAATTAAGTGAAGGGAACCAAACATCTTCTATCCATTGTAAGCATCACAGCCAGTCAGATCTGCAGCATCAGAGTTTAACAGCAAAAATACATGATACATCATGACTGATGATACATTCTTCACTGCTCCTATACTTACTTAATGCTCTAAATAAAGCCTTAGTGAGTTGGTTAAATAAAAGCAATCAGTGAGTTGATGTCAGTTGTTGGACCACCCCATGAATAGTATAAGTCCTGTACTTGCACTGTTCCCACTGATACAATGCCCGCCTTGGCACGGTGAATTCCACACAACAATGCTGCTGATCCTACAGAAGTGACCGCTGTGGTCACAACTTTAACCTCTTCAGCTCAGGGATCACGAGCACTCAAAGTCTCTTTTCTTCCTGACAATCCTCAACATGTTTGGAAATCGCCCCTTTTGCCATTAGCCACGACTGCAGGGTTGACTTAGGGGGGTGTAACACATACCCAGGTACACAGAGCTCCATCAGCCCACAGAGAGAGGGACACACACATTACAGACCCAGCAGCACTGCTGAGGTTTAGTTAGTGGTGCATTCAGTTTATTTAGTTTGAGTGTAGAAGCTGGGATTCAATAGCAATAGACTGCCAGGCCGTGGCAAGCCAACTGGAGAGAGGTCAGCTAAAACTAACAAATCAAAGCACATGCACCCAGACGGGCCATCACCGTTTGGATACAGACACTGTGCTTGGGCAGGGACTCCACACGACCCAGGGAGCTGCTGTGACAACGCAGGAGGACAAAGGCAGCGCTGACATCCATTACAAGTCAAAGGGTGACACAGTGCAGATGCCACAGAAAGCAGATACTCTTTTAAATTGAATCAGTGCTGACCCAAGCAAACCACTAAGAAGTAAGCAAAGAAAGAGAAAAGAGCTCAGACTGGTAGACGGGGGCACACATCCCCGGATGTTTCCCCTTTCTCCCTCCTTTACATGGTTCCTAGCTTCCAAAACCACCCAGTGCTTCCTTCTTCACACTATATGATGTCTGTGAAGAATAATATCAAGACAAAAGTCAAACAAATGAAAAACTGGAATGCTGCATGCTTGGGCTTTCTGACATCAAAGATTAAAGCGAATGACTGCATTCAGTCCTTGAATACAGGGCAGCAATGGCTAGAGATGGCCACCAGCCACTACAGAAACCCTGGCTTGCTGAGCAAGGCAGTCACCTTTCTCTTTGCTCAATCCTAGGTCAACCTTGGCAAGTGTACTTCATTTGTTCTCTACTGTAATTGGCACGAAGCATTCACATAGGTACGTGTGTGCAGAGATTCGAGCAGACATCTGGGAAACATACTCTTCTGCCTGTCTATGACAGATACCTCCCCATGAGGTGGCCCAGAAGAACTGTTGGCAAAAGAAGCCAACACAAGAGAGCTGGGAAATAGATATACTCTGCATAGCTGCTCCTTCTGGGCACGAGCAGTCAGTCAGAATCACATCGTAAGCACAGACAAGTAACAGCTATTGTGCTGCCCCACCACTTACCACTTCACTGCCAGAAAGGAGAAAGGACCAAAGATGCTGCACAAATCTAAAGACAACAACTGCAAATGTGCAGAAAGGTTTGGGATAAGACAAAGCCCTGATATGTACTGACTACTTCTCTGCACTTGGGTTTTAAGGAGCCCACATGCTCACACTAACACCACCCATATGGCAGTGTGGCACTGCAAGAGTGAAAGATAAGGAGCCTGCACAAACAGCACTCATCAAACTTTACTGCAGACGTGGCAGATGCTTAAGGAGATGTTAAGAGGGCCAATGACCCTCTTAATCAAATCTGAAATCACCTTATGAAGGGAGGACAGTAACATTCTCTCCTTCAGAATTACCAAGCAAACCTACCTTAGACAATGAAATTACACAGCTTAATAGTTATTAAATTACAACAGTTTTTCTTCTTTCAAGAGTGGTCTCATGTTCCTAAGCAGGCCACTAATTCCTCTCCACTTCTCCATTAATATTCCTGGCTCACAGCCATTTCAGAGATCAGACAAATTCCAACTGCTGAAATTAATCCACTGTCTCAGGTTTAAAGAGTACCCAGGATATCTTTCCTACAAAGGTAGGAGTCTACTTATAACCATGGCTCCAACCGTGCAGTTTAAAGTGTTTGTTCTTTAAAGCAAAGCCACCCTACGGGAGGAGTGTTTCATCCAACACATCACACACTGGTGCACATTCGTGCACACTAATGTGTAAGTCATAAGCACTAGGTCATAAACATCACCAGACTAAATCACAGCTGGTACCTGCATTTGTTAAACAATTAGCACCAGCAATGGCACCGTTTCCTTGGAAGTCTGATGAAACACTATAAAATAGACACCTAAACCCGAGTAATCACAAACAAGTAACAACCCCCCCACCTTTCTTCTCTCATTATTACTGCTGCAGACTAGAGCTTTCCAAGGGAGATGAAAAGAACCAGGCTACCAATTGTTATTTCCTTGTGACTTACAGGTACTCAAATATGGAGATGATAGAACAATCACATTACAAAAACAGCAAGGAAGATTCCAGAGTATGTGAGACCAAAGGCTCAGGGATTTCCTATGGAATTGATGTGCTTTGGAAAACCCCAGTCCTTCACTTTGAAATGCTCCAGAACAAATATGTTTCCCTGATTTGAAAAGAGAACAAACAATAGGTTTAAAGAGCAGCAGCACATTGTTACGACGAGCACCAAAAACCCAACAGGCTTACACACAACACAACGCTTTTCGAGCTATGTTCTCTCTCAACTCCCACACACATTCAGATGCAGAGTTATGATCATTCCTTTCCACATCCACAAAACATCATCCTCTTCCCAGGTTCAGCAAGGCCTTGAATAAATTTGGAAAACATGGCGCTTCAGAAAGGCAGAAGATTCCTGGAGGTTCAGGCAAGATCTGAGGAGCCCACCAAAACAAAGCAGAGATAATTCACAGGACATACTAATAAAACAAGACTTTTCATCTGCTTTATTTGAACCTTAGACTGGCCTGGAAGTGTTCAAGGCCAGGCTGGATGTGGCTTGCATCAATCTGGCTTACTGGAAGGTGTCCCTGCCCATGGCAGGGGCTGGAAGTGGATGAGCTTTGACTTCCTTTCCAATACAAACCATCCTGGGATTCTGTGATTGTGTAACATACATATCAGCAATGATATGCAATAGGGAAATTGCTCACCAGCGTTTCCTGGAGTCATCAGTAGGTAATTTAGATGTTTGGCACAGAGACAGCAACTGCTCCATGCACTCTCAGTGTCAACGTGGCTGCTACACACAGCACAAACCCCACAGTGATAGAAGCGATTTGCTGTAAGAACCACGACTTTCAGGTATAATTTACAGTCCATTCCCCACATCCTTTAGACCTTTGGAACCAAAGTTTCCACCTGTGCTGCCAGAAATCATCAGCTGTGTCAAAAAAAAGAGCAGGTGACAATGCTCTTGACAACATCACAGGCTCAGTACAATGGCTCCAAAGGGCTTTTTGCCCAAGCACAATAGAAAAAGACCCATAAGGTTCAGTATGTGGCCAAGAACACATCCCTGGATTGCCGAAGCAGCTGCAAGAGACACGCGTTTACATTCAAGGTAATCTCAGAGTGGCATTTCTGCTCTATTGTTTCATAAACCTAAATGTATTTACAAACATCCTGGCCCTGCACACAGGAATCTCCACCCCCCAAACCTCCGTAGGACATCAATCTTGAGGAAACGCAACTCCCACACTTCAACTGTTCCACAGGAAAAACAATGCTGTTATGCAACACCACACTGCTCCAAAACACCTCAAAGTCAGGCCCTGGACTTCAGCAGAGTCAGAACAGAAAGGGCAGTTCACCAGCTATGGAATAAACACACAGAACGTTTCAAACAGGACCCAGGTAATGCCATGGCTCCTCCTCAGCAAAAGGAGAGATTTTGTACCTCCGCTCCGGTATCTAGCACATCAGTAACATTTCCCGCTTCCAAACACCCTCCTATTACCTAATTTAACTGCAGACTGACCCACAGAAATAGCATTTCTCACACCACTGCCCTCACATTTTCTGCCAAAGAGGTTTGGGGCTTTTTCATCCCTCAGAAATGGCCATAAATCAAGCAACATTGCCAGGTTTTGTTTGTGAAGGAAGGTTATCAGAGATAACCCCTCTCTCACAGATAACCCCGAGCAAGCAGAAATGAGGCACAAGTTCCTCTCCCTTGTTTTTCTTCACATCTTTTCCAGACCTGATATTCCATTGATCATTAAACTCCAGAGCCCTTTCCTAAAGTTTGGCTTTCCAAATGCAGCCATTGGGCTATTTGAAAAGCTTCAACTCCTGTCACAATACAGGTAAAGTCTAACCAGCAAGAATGCAGTTAAAAGTCGCAGTGAAGGACTGCAGCTATCACATCCAAACCTCAGCCAGCTCCACAGCAGCGGCTTCACAGAGCTCAGTATCACCATTCAGTAACGATTTCAGACAGCGAATAACGCATCCATCTTCAGGAAAAGCAGATTTCAAAGGAACACACAGCACAAGTCTACTCAAAATGTAGCTTCCCTTAGAGTCAAAGAAGAATTTCTCTTGCAGAAACTGCTAGGAAACACTTGATGCTTACAGTCAGCACTCCTCTGGTTTGTGTCTCAGCACAAAGGCAGTTTGCAAAGCTGTGTGCTCTGTCTCTCTCACAACCTTCCCTCAAAACACTGAGCTGCCACTGGTAAAGGCTGTGGGGCCGCAGGCACAAGGTGACACAGCTCCAATTGTACCTTTTGCAAGCAGATGCTCTACAACAGTTGAAGCAAAAAAATGGGAATTCGATCAATAGAGCTGCTGCTTTCCAGGATCACAAAAGTGTATGTAGGACACCTGTTAAGAGCAAAAGCATTCCCTCTCTTTCAGCTAGGCAATTATCCAGCATGAGCTCAGAGTCCAGCCAGCACAAGGACTAATGAGGGTTCTCCCAGCCTTTTTCATTTACAAATTGCTTCTCCATGCCTTCTCCCGGGTTCTGAGAGTTACCACAAATGTCTACAAACACAACTGGACAAGTATTTCAAAGCAATTCTGTTCTGTATGGAGTTAATCCAGTGCATTCAAAATAACTCACCCACTAATAGCTTCACATCTCTGACGGTGAAATCCGGGTCAGGCATTCTGTAATTAGCAAAGAAAGCAATGTTAAATACTGTCAGGATAAGTATGGGTACACTTTCTTTACCATAATGAAAGAGAAATAAATGTATAGTGCCCTTTGTCCGCAATGCAGTAGGTGGAATCAAGCAAGGCCTCTCTGAAGCGTGGACAGTGCAAGTTTTAATGACATACATAACATCTTTGCATTGGCAAGTGTACAAAAGTTTCTCTACTCCTAATGAAAGAGAAGTGTCTTTTCAGGCACTAACAGCACTGGAGTGGGAGGAAAGGAAAGGTTTGGGGTGATTTCAATACAATTCTAAACCTTTATAGCTAGTCCCTGCTGAGTGGTTTGCAACTGGTGGTGCCTCACGTGTATCCCCTGAGGTGAACATCAGCACATTTGCCAGTGGACACAAAGGGATGCACAGAGCAGAAAACCAGTTTGTTCAAAGTCCCATCAGCACAGGTAGGATCCTCTGCTTGGAAATATCATATAAAAACAATGAATTAAAGCCCATTTCTTTCCATGCCTATTCCAAACCTCCTTGGCTGGCAGAAGACGACCCTGCTGTAGTGGGTGAACAGGGAAATCGTTGGTCAATTCAATCTGAGCTAATGTAGAGCTAAATTAAATGGCAGCATAATTGGTTTGCCCATGTTGATGCATTTATGCAATCCCTTCTACCAAGCACTGGATTAGGGTTTAATGTAATTAGGTGACAGACCAGTACATCAAATGAGTGAGGTTTATGTGTCAGGTGAAATTCTACAACAGATAGACTGGGCTGAGAAAGAGAACAAAGCCAGTGATGGGGTTTTAAAGCTGACTTCCTCTTCCTGACAGCACTTCCCACCACATCACACAAAACCTGACTAAGGAACTGGAACAAAAAGCAGCCCTGTGGTTGGTGCTGTGTCCCTCTTGCACTGCCTTGGATGAAGATAAACAACTTGCTTCTGGTCATAAAGGACTTGTGACATAACCCAGTTGGAACTCGGAATGATTCAGCCCAGGGGCAAACTTTCAGAGCAAGTTTTGACTCTTAAGAAAACACTATAAGGGAAGTTAAAAAATGCGTTTGCTGCCTTGCACGTAACTTGAGGACTATTTGCCAGACTCTGTTTGTCCACTTTCTTTCATCCTTATCACCTTCCTCCGATGGGATGCGGAGGCTGGACAATCTCTTTTGTTAGTTCCCTGCCAACCCTCACATCTTTGCATTTAGCTCAAGGGCCCCACAGCTTTGGAATTCACTCCCTTGCTGGAATGAAACAGCCTGAATCTACTGACCTTCAGGGTTCATTCAGAGCTCATCTTTCTTTTCTAAGCACTAAAAAGTCAGGAGTAGGGGAAGGAGGAACTATTTGCGGGTGAGCAGAACATGCAAGGCTTATCTTCAGATGACACAGCTTGCCTGTACTCTGGGTCAGACACACACAATTACAGTTCTACAGGCACTCTTTTTCACATCTGCACAAATCAAAGTAAAACCAAGACAAGATTACTACAACCAAGATAAATGATGACCCTAAGCCAGATGCACACGAGCAAATCCAGCAATAAACACTACTCAAACTGGAAGAAACCAATCCTAACAAGGAAATTGCATGGGTAGCTCTTTGGAGAGCACACCTGGCATAACCTTTTTGGTCTCTGCAGTCTCAGGATGTATGATACATCAGTGAAAGATACTCCCAGGGAAGAGTATCAGGCTTGAACACAGCAGGTTTCAAGTACAAGAATCCATTTTGGGCTTGGGGTGCCCTGAGAGGCCCACCTTTAATTCAAACCCATTCTGCTGTATGCTGAGACCATAAGCAACTTCAGCTTTAAACCTCTAGTCACCACTCCACCCTCCCCACCACTATAACTGCCACACTCTTACATACTTAGGACTGCTTTGCTTCAAACCTATGATGGCAAAAAATGTCACCAATCTTGCACTGATCAGTAAGTGTAGGTTGGGTTTCTGCATATAAATCCAATGCAAAAATTGAGATTTCAGCCCCCTTCACTGTTAGGCAATTTTCAGGCAAATGCATCTTGTGTAAAAACACTCTGAATGCTTCCAAAGATTTCATATGTCATAAAATGGAGGTGAAGAACAGCATGGTAGGGTGACTTCACACCAAAATATGACTGACTACATTAGAGATTCCCAGCATTTTGTTATATAGAGATCATGTTGCTTCAAACAGAAAAGAAATGCAAAGGCTTTGGTGTGCACTGGGTACAAACTTGCATTTTAGTAAATGTTTAAAGAAGTCTCCTGTTCAGATCCTAATGAGGATGAACCCTGGCTGGCAGACACAGCTGATTAACCACAGTACTATGCAGGATGACCACTGTTCAGCTAAGACAGCCATCTCTCCAAGCAGCATTCTCTCTCCAAGTTCCAACCCTGGAAATGGGCAAACAACTCTCCAAGAAAAGCAGCTCCTCTTCTGCTAAGAGGTCTCAAGCGGACTTCCCTGCTTGCAGCCACAGTCACAGCTCACGATGGTCAGAGATGTAAGGAAAAGCAATTTTCAAAGTATCACTGTAATTTCTCCCCATTCATCTCATTTCTTGCCATTTCAGAGCATCTCCAGGCACAGTAACCAAACAGTTCAGCTATGCTTTGTACATCTGCCAGGCACAGACAAGCAAGCTGACTGCTTCACAGCAAACAGGAGTAGAAGCTGTAAATCATCAGTTATGCAAAGCATCCCAAGTTTAAAAATCATCTTGTATCATTCCTTTTACAGACCACTGTGTCTCAGAAGCCACCCTGCATGTATGTGGATCACCTCATCTACCATATCATGGCACACATGACATGCACAAGACAGCAGTGCTAAAAAAGACCCAGTAAAGCAGAATGCCCTTCAGAGGCCGAAGTGGCTCCTGAGTCTCATCAGCAAGTGATTCTGATCCAGAGGGAAACTGTTCTAGTGATAAACACAGCAGGCTATGACACTCCTTAATACAAGCAGTGAATGTCAGGATGATGAGACAAAAGGCTCTCAATGTTTTGGATCAGTTATGCACGTGTCAATATTGCTCTGATCTCGCACACGATTTATGTATCCACACAACTCCTATACTGCATGTCAGCTGCTTCCAACAGATACATGTATGAAGTGGAAACGTAAAGAAAAGTAAATCACGTGAACCTGCAGAGTGCCAAATAGGGAAGTTTGCTCATGCATTTCCCTTCTGTCAGTTCAGATACACATAAACTGGGTTCCCAACCTTCTCTCCCCCCAGTGATATTTATGCCCAAGTGCCTACAATTCCACTACAACATCATTTCAAACAAGCAGGTCATGCTCATTTCAATATGAACTATTAGAATGGTCTATACAAGATGACTGAGGTACAAAGCCTCATGTTTGAATCCCCCAGAGCAGCCAGTCTGCAATGATTCAGCACAGAATGGAAATGCAGAAACAATTCACCCAGTTAACTGTGAAATGGAGAATTCAACTGATTCCACTCAGGAACCATCCAAAGCTCATGTATCCGACAGCATTTGTTCTTACTTTTGTCATCATACTAATTCATCCACAAAGTCCTTAGGAGAAAAAGCTTCAGTATTTCCACTCTCTTCTCTTGACAGAGAATTCCAGCTGGAGGAAGAAGCTACACATGATGCGGGATGGTTTATAAAAGGGAGAAAGGGAAACAGCCCTAGAGAGGAGGAAGCATGTCAGAATAGGATGAGAAAGACACAAGCAGTCAGTAGGAAACTGAGAATCTGGCTAGTCCAGCCAGGCTGCTGATCATAGCAAATGAAATACATATTTCTCCTGCACTATCCAAAGCATTAGTGTGTCAGTCGGGTAAGTGACTCCCAAACCCTTGCTGTGGATTAATGTTCGCTCTTCTTCCACCACATCACAACACAGTTCGGAATTCAAAAGATGCTTCATCTTAACTGCCAGCGCTGCAGATCTCCAACTGGAAATGAAGGCATGCAGTATTCAGCCTTGCTGCTCCTTCACTTCCAACGCATGTCCCAAAAGCATTTATCTGACTGCTTTGCTAATGCTTACAAAGAAAGGTGCGTGGTTTTCAGTGGTGATCTTTGAGGGTTGGTCACCTACACACGGATTCATGCTGTCTCTGTGTACAGACACATCAGCATTTGAGGCCACTTTTTTTGCCTCAGCAAAACACAGCAGTGGATAGAACCTGGCCTGTCTGTACACATGGCATAGAACTTAAGACGGGCCAGGGACGCAGCCAAATCCTCCCCTTCTTCAAGGTCTTACCAAACATTACTGGTGACTTCCAAGAAGGAAGATGAATAGGAATGCTGACTCCAAATGCAACTAAAAGCAACATATCCTGAAGAAAAACATGGCAACACGTGACACAAAAACCCAGACTACTCACTACAGGATCCCATTAGCTTGAGGAGCCTCTCAATCCCTGAATCAAGAAAGACCAAAGGCCACTCTCCAAAGTCAGTATCACATCTGGAGGCTTCAATGAAAGCAAGTTGAGGGGAGTGCTGGGTGGCAGCTCTCCAAATTTTGGGCACAGGAACAATAGGGAAACAAATAGTAAAGCGTGAGCTGAGATCTGAGTGTTGAAAGGTCTGCAGTGAAAATGCCTCACCACAGAAGCCTGAGTAATGAGCTCTTCAGAAGCAGCAGATAACACATCTTGTGCCTACGGACACCAAAACACAAGGGAGGTTTGTGAAGGATCTTGCACGGTATCTCCAGCACTTCAAGAGCTGAAGCCCAGTAACGTTTGTGTCTGCAGGATGAGCTCTAAGTTCCAAGGAAAACCACATCCCAGTACAACACAAACATTACCCTAACTACTCCCGAGTGCCTCTAAGTGCTTCTTGGTCAGAGTTCAACGTATAAACCAATTTTACTAGATCATGAAAAGCACCACGTCAGCTCCTCTTTGCTGTTATGGTAGAAGGACACGCTCCTGTCAAATACCCCAAACACTGATTCTTCTCTTCCTCTCCACAAGTTATACTGGGGTACCTTGATTCTCTTTAATCAAATAAGTGGGACTCCCCAGTGCCCTGAACTTTGAGCTGTTCCAGCTGAAACTGAGCAAAGTAGTTCTGCTTTCAGAAAACCCATTTTCTGCCTTTCAGATATAATCAGCTACAAAGTCCTAATTTCCAAAGCCATCAAGGACCATTTATCTAAACTCTGGCTTGTGCGGCCGATAGCGTATCATTGTAATAGTTCTCCCTCAGACACTGTCACTTTTACAACGAAACATGCAGGATTCTCTTATTAAAACACCAAATCCTTTAGGATTGGATATTAACAAAACACCACCTCAGAAAGATTCTAATAATACCACGTTTTAACCAGACATAATTAAATATTTACAAAGCTGTAACACTCTGAAGAGAACAATTATCAGGGAAAGCAACAGGCACCATTAGACACTGCACCTGTAACACCCAAAACAAGTGAGAAGTCAAAGACTGAAGGAAGACTCTTGTGTCACTGCAGCCTGGATTTGATACTCGAACCTTTGAATTTCATTCCTAACTTTCATCACTGACTTGGTTTTGATTGTGTAGTACCACGCTGTCTGCACTTAACTTTTAGAGGCCTCATTATCTGCTTGTTTGTAAGCAGAAAATAATCATTCCTCTTCTCCAGGGTGCTGACAGTCTCACTAATTGCAATGCATTTTGAGACCATCAAAAGAAATACCACATACAAGTGGAAAGCATAATGGTTATTTTATAAAAGCATTTATTAATCATCAAGACTTGGTTGTAACTTACTTAATTCCCAGTCCATCCTTATTTCTGAAGATGAGGGGAACTCTGAGAGCTTCTCTTTGCACGTACTCAAAAGTAAAATCTGTTTGAATAATGGATAAGAAAACCCAACATCAATGACAACAGCATTAGCACCTCACCTTCCATTTCCTCAAAACATTCCCCATTTCCCTCTTCTCACCAAAGAACTCCACTAGCAGTTAAAGGAAAATAGAAAGAGAATGCATATCTTAGAGCCAAAGCGGAAACCAGATGACAGACAATGCTCTCCCAGCTGCTCACCATTTTTCCTGTGCACTGATGCACAGAAAACAGAATCCACTCAGAGTTTGTCAATTAAGGTCTGGGCTGAAGCACTCAATGAAATACCAAATTAGCAGTTAAAAGATAATGCAATGACTGCACGGGAGCCCGGCACTTTGGGGGCAAATGCAGAGCTTAAACTGAACACTGAAGTTGATGTATTTTAAGCTGTACATTTCTGTTTAGGAAAAAGCCATGTGAGCATGATTTGTGTAGAGCAGAATGCCCTCATTGCATGAAGGCAGAATTCTCTTTTGATGTGAGGGTTACTCTAACTTTTCACAAAGCACTTTTTAATCGCTCCAAAACTGCGGGCGCTGAAAGGAATCTTATCCAGCTTCTGACACCTGGGAAGACAGTGAGAAATGAACAACTGTGGGTGGGAGTCACACAGTCAAACTGAAAACTAACCATACATACCATAACACTGCCCTTGTTGCTACCCTCTGAGGATCAGGCAGAACTGGCCTTGCCTGAGGATTTCTTTATGCAACCATCTGATACAACGGCAGCGATTTGGGGATTAGAGAGGAAGTTACAAGGCAGCATTTGGGTGAGCTATGCCTACAAAACCTCACACTCCCTTTAGAGCCTTGTGCCACAGACAGAAGAGGAATTCCTGCAGTGGTCACGCATGTTTCTATGGCTCTGCTATTCCCTCATTCCTACAGGAAAACATGACTTTTCTATAGCATCCTTATGCTACCTTAAAACAGAAAACACTGCTTGACTTTCCAGCACCTCAAAAAACACCACACTGTGTGAAATACACCACACGCTTTACGTAGTATATTCAGATACACACAAGGAGTTTAACTTCCCCAAGATTCAGCCAGCAACATGCAAACTTCCTGGGAAAGATGAGAACCTCAGACCTAAGCTTGTAGCAGTGGTTTTCTCCATCACAGAACCCATACAGACAGAAAGAGGGGACACAGAGGCACAGCTTCCACTCCTGCAGATGTATTTCCCTCTATTTTTACAACTTTTTCTTTGCTGTATTCAGTTAGTAATTATGACAAGTAGGGATATAATATTCCTACTTAAGAGTTAGCAAATCAGAACACTGTAATTATCCATTTACGAAACCATTAAAATGATGGCAACTTTATTGCTACTAGTCTCAAAATAAGCGTAATGAATCCTCCAATTAACCAAGGTTACCAACTAAATACTTCTGTACTATAGAGCTCTTCCTTTCCCAGAGGCATTAAACTGCTGCCTTTAGGTAAGCAAACAAATAGACCACAGATATTTTCTTAAGGACACTCATCCAAGTCAGAAAGTCAACAAACATTAAGAAGAAGCTGGGTGGAGGAAGCACAGGCAGCTGTGGAGAAGAAGTAGCTATGACAAACTGCATTGAAGCCAAAACTCACACCACTGCCTGGCAGCGCCTCGAGGGAAAACCTCCAACCACATTCCTAGCAACAAAATACATCCGAGTTATCATGAAAAATAACACAGGAATATGGGAAATGAAAATAATCTACGGCTCAACCAATTCCATGTGTGCACATGAACCGTTTCATTCTTGCTAACCACTGTCACTGTTGTGCCCAGATTGGATATAAAAATAAACCAATAGTCAAACTCGGAGCAGAGCAAGTAGGAAGGCAAAGCCTTTCTTCCTAATGCCCCAACAAAGCGCCTAAATCCCTTGTGGGGCTGAACAAAGCAGACCCAGACCACAACAAACTAACAAAAGACACTCATTGATTTTCAAGTTCCCTAGGAAGGAGAAGGCAACCCAAAGATTTGATTGCTGCTGAGAGAGGGAAGCTATGGGTTGTACTACAGTTAGAGTGCAGCTATGGGCTGTACTACAGTTAGCGCAGCTATGGGTTGTACTACAGTTAGAGTGCAGCTATGGGCTGTACTACAGTTAGAGTGCAGCTATGGGTTGTACTACAGTTAGCACAGCTATGGGTTGTACTACAGTTAGTGAAGGAATGGCAATCGGAGCATTTGGAAGGTGAGGATAGAAATCCAGCATTTTCTGGGAAATTAATTACCATTTTCCAGCTCAAAAAAATAGGTGTTTGTGTTTTGTTTGGAGGAAGAGGGGTCAGGGCTGAGCTTATCTCCTAAACAAACACCTTCCTCAGTGAGATAGGTATTTAATTTCTCCACCACATTAACTTTTCTAAAAGGAGCTTAAAACGCTCGTGTAAAACGAAGCCTAAGGGGAAAAAGGAAGTTTTCTAAACTAGATTAGTGGCTCCCCCGTTAGAGCCACTGCAGGAGGATTACAGCCACGGCTCCTCCTTCCTTAGAAAGCCCTCGGGAAGGCCGAGTTTTGGTGAAGACCATCTGGGAGTCAGGAGCCTGGTCAGCAGTGCTGCAGTAAATAAAGGTGACTTGCAAACCTCGCACTCCCGTTCGATTCCCGGGCAAAGCTCTCCCGTTTCCCTTCCTGCCAGGCAGCCACGCCGCCTTTGCTACCGCTCCGTCATTTAAGTCACCTTAGCAAACCAAATCACGTTATCTTTTAACATACACAGGAGCACACGGTGATTGACTTTCAATGTCTCCGACCCGGGAGAACGCTCTTTACATCCTTTATAAAAGGATTCACCCAGAGCGGAGGGGGAGCGGGGGCTGCAGCCGGTCCTTTGCCAGGACCTAATTCCCGAGCATCCCGGCGCTGCGCGCGGTCACGGCAGCGGCGGATCCACACCGCCTCCCCAGCACCGTGCAGGGGCAACAACCGCTGTGCGGGCGCAGGAGCGGGGATAACGAGGACACGCGGGGTACCCCCATGGCAGAGCGGGCTGCAAGGCCCCGCTGCTGCAGCAGCCGCCCCCCGGCGTCGTCACCGGATCCCAGCGCAGGGGGTGCGGGCGCGAAATACGAACCCGGGCGCGGAACTACACGTGGAGGCTCCGAGAGCGGAGCGGGGCGGGGGTAGCCCCGGCCCCGGCCCGGCATTACCTTTCCCGTCCATGGCATGCACGAAATCCCCGTGATACAGTTTGCTCTTTAATTTCTCTTCCAAATTGAAACTCCTGATGCTGACAATTTCCTCCACGTCCGAAAGATCCTCGTTCTCATCGTACCGCCTTCTGCCAATAGAGCGCTAGAAAACAAAACAAAACACAAACACATTGTCCGGAAAAAAAAAAAAAGGGGGAGGAAAATAAAGGAAAGCGCATGCATCGCGCAACCCATTTGATAAACAGCTCCGGGAGGAAACAATCAAGGTGGCAAGACACAGACTGAACAAAACCTGAACCCAAACATGCAATTACAGCTGCGTGCACAACCTTTTCCATCCCGCGGCACGGAACTACACCCGGATAACAGGTGTTTGGCTGCGGGAACCAACGCGGGGGCCGCGGGGCCGGAGCTGCCGGCTCGGGGCGAGCGGGAGGCCGGCGGCTCTCGCCCGAAAGTCACGGCCACGGCACCGAGGCGGTCCCGTTAAAGCCCCCGTGAGCGGCGACCAATGCTCGTCAGCGGCAGGGTTGCTTTTATTAATGTTGTTATTTCTGCACGTGAATACAAGGCGATTTCCCAGGGAAGGGAATGGGGGGGGGTGTGTGAATCGTTTAATCCCAGGCACGGCATCCCGGTTTCGGGATTTACATAATCCCCGTGTTTCCATAGTCACACCGGAAGCCGCGATTTAAAAATCTATGGAACGCCACGATGGATGCGCAGCCCCCGCCCCACTCCGCACCCTCCGTTCACCTCCGCGGCGAGAGGCAGGAACGGGTTAAATGGGGTGGGGGGGTGCCGGTGCCCCGGGTAAGGGCTGGTGGGCTGAGTGCAAAGGTAGGTCGGTGGGTCCCCAGTTTGGGGGTTCGGAGGGGGATTCCCGATGCAGCGCCCACCTCCAGCGGTTCTGCCCTTCTCCCTGCAAACCCTCCCCGCGGACACGAGCGGTGGATCGGCACAAACCCGCCGGAAAGAAGAAAATAATAAACTATATCTATTATCGTTCCCCCCCCCCTTCCCTTCGGTTACATTCCACCCCCTGCCCCAGTGCCTAAGCCGCTCTCTTGCAAACTCCGTTGCTCGCTCGGCTGCCTCCGCTCTCCACGCACTGCTCCCTTTGCAAACAATTAAGCAAAATCAATGAAAAGGCACGAATAGGAAATCGGCAGACGCCAGCTACACACCAATCTTCTTCCAGAGTCTGTCTCTGCCTCCATTTTTTGGGGAGTTTCATCACTTAATTGTCAACAGTTCCTGTCCTGCATTTTTGGCTCACATGGGGAGGAGGAGACCCAAAAGCCAGCGAGGTCTCGGTAAAGTTTTGCTATTTTGCACCAGCACTTTTTTTCTCGTGGGGGAGAGGAGGGGGAGGGAAGGGGAGGGGGGTGGCGGCCGCGATGATTCCTTTGGCAAAGTCCTAAGGAACCATTTTCAGGCGCTGCGTGCGGAGTGGGGCGCAGGCGTCGCAGTGCCCGGAACGTAAACACGGCCGGGGCTGGGCTGGGGGGGGTCTGGGAGAGCGGTACCGGCGCTGGGCCGGGGCCGGGTCACGAGTGCGCAGCGGCCGCACGCAGGCGCTGAACGGGTGCGTAAGGAGGGGGACGGACGGCCAAGGGGGGGACCCCGGGGATGGTCCCTGTGTGGGTGCCGCCGGCGGGGATGAGCCCTGAAAGTTGAGCGGTTCCGCTTGCATGGAGGGAAGCGGGCTCAACGTCCACCCCGTGCTGTAAGCGGGAGCATGGTTGATCGGACTCCTGTAAAGGGTGGCGAGTGAGTGAGTGCGGCAAACGCTGTGAAATAACGTTATAGAGTGGATTTGGGGGGGAATTGCCGCTGCGTGTTGTGCCCGCGCTGTGTTCTCATACCACGCGTGCAGCGAAGCAGCCCCGTTGGCTGCTGCGGGCGCTCGGAGAGCTGCGCACCGGATCCGTCCGGTGCGAAAGGGTCCTGGTGTGCGGAATGTATGGGAAATAACGCGAAATTGCTTTGTAAGTAGGTAAAAACCGCGTGGAAAAGTACATCAAAATAATAGGAATAGCGGCTGATACAAAAGAAGTCTCCAAACTGGCGATGCTGTGGGCTCCTGAGGCTCTCCCGAGGGTCCTGTTTTTCCAACACCGATTCCCATGTACTCTAAACTGATGAAGAGAAATACCGGGACCATGTGATGGCATCAACGGGGTCAGAGTGCAGGATTTGAACGGCCTCCAGGTTCCAACGCGTGGCTCCTCTGCAGTGACATCTTGACCACCCCCAAGCAGGGCAGCATCAGAGTGCCTAAACGCGAGGCTGTGCTGATGGCTTTGAGGTTGGTGCTCCTCTGCTTTGCTTTTTACAGTTGATGCTGAGAATAATGTGTTTGTACCTTCACGATGGTGCTTGTTCACTGTTGGCTGTCCTGGAGCAGCACGCATCAAGGAGTACTCGGGTCTAACTAGTCCAGATCTCAGAAGGGAACTGCAAACTGTCTTTCTCTGGCTTTAATTCTCACATTAGTTAAACACAGACTGAAATTTCTGTCAGAGGGATTTTTTACTTTCCTATTCTCGCCCACTTCTACGAACAGAAACAGCCTCACACAGCATCCAGTTACCCCTTGCATACCCATTACAGTCTAGATACTATATGAAATATTAATTATTATACCAAAGCTAAAACACATTAAAGTTCAACTTTGCAGGCCCTGCCAGTCATCTCTTTGCAAAGATCCCTATTTTAATGAACCACAGTGTGCATAAAGGCAGGAGAAGATGGAGTTCTAAGGATTTAAGGCATGGTGCATCTGCAGAACCCTGAAAAAACATGTACTTTTTCTCCAGCATCTCCCTATTTGCAGCTGATTGAACTTTACGATCATACAGAAGTGTTGTATAGGCTATATATTGAAGTGTGGATTCCAGATGTCTGTTCTAGCAAGTGCATTATGAATCCACAATCCTGGAGAGATGGACACGTATGTTCACCTTTCTGCCAAGATTACTCCATCTGAAAATCAAATGCATGTGTACATCTGCAGGTTTGAGGCTGCAGGACTTGTACAAGATGAATGGATGTTACTAGAGAATCATCAGATAAAAAGCACATCATCCATTTCACAGAAGTCCACCAGAAAAGCCAGAACATGAAAGAAAATCAACTAATTTTTCTAACTCCTTTCTTTTGGGGGACTTGAACAATCTGAGACTCTTTTTATATCAAACAAACCAGGGCTGAATTCACCACATACACCTGAAACACAAAATACTCCAACAGGAAAGTAAATATGTGGGTTTAGAAATACCACATACTAAATCTATGTATCCCTGAAAATAGAAAACACATTTTAACCTTGTTTCAAGACAGAAATGATTCCTACAGTTCATTTTACCATTGAAGTAATACTGTATATAATGGGTGTATTAATAACAAAGTCTCAAACTTAAAAGAAGTGTGGAAGAGGAGGCAGCTGTGGGTGATGAGAATATCCACAGCTGTGTTACATAGGATAAAGCTATTTAGAAGCAGTATTAAACCCACGTGCTTCAGCACACAGATGAAGTACTGGAAGATGAGGTTTAGGGCTCATTCCCCCTCCGAGCAGCTCATGCCAAAGGTTTGCAGCAGTGCCTGGTGCTGGGCCCTGTCAGGCAGGGCTTGGTATGGGACAGTGTGGGGTTGCTGAAAGCCTGGCTTTGTTTAGTGTAAAAAGCTGGGGGGAAAACTACTTCAGAGTGTGACAAGGGAGCAGTGGTCACTGAGGAAGGATCTGGCCTGAAATATACTGAAAGGAAATCCACTGACACTTCTTTTTCTGGATATTAACGTAGCTTAAATTATTGAAGATCTAATCCTGCAGTGTGCTGGATCCTGACCTTGCCATCCTGCAATGAGGAGCTCTCATTTAATTAAACTTGTACTGCAGGACAGCTAAGTTAAGAACTACAGCTGTGCTTGGGAGGGCTGTGAAGAAATGGATTTCACCCCAACTGAGCTTTCAAATGTAGTTATTTCCTATTGGATAGAATGGACTGAAGTACTCTTCAAACATTTTTAAGGTGTCTTTTGTCCTGTAAGAGCTACCATTCTATCCATTACTTTGAGTTAAGATGGAAGACTAGATCTTTAACCATTGTTTTATGAAGGAAGTTAGAAATGCCATTTTTCTAGTCATGACACATCAAAATCCTTCTTCTGCAGAAACTCCCTCAACTAAACTTTGAGCTTTGCTTTCAGTGAGATCTGCAGAGATGTTTGCCTTGACCTCCTCACTGCTTAGAACTGCTGACAAACCTTTATGTGCCTCTTGCAAGTTCTGAGGTGGTGTTTTTAATGCAGATCTACCATAATTTCCGCCCTGTGGTAACCTGATTTGGTTTTGGTACAATAACAGGAACAAATGGAAGTGATGATTTGCATGTGAAGCTGGAAATATGCTTCAGAACTGCTCTGCAGAGGGTAGAACCTTTGCATGCTCAGTGCCACATCCATTAATCATACAGTACTCAGCGAACCCATTCTTCTTATTCAGTCCTCCTACAGAACATGCAGAAGTACATTTTTAGCAGAAAAAAAGAACTATGAGTATCCTTGTGACTGTGTACAGATTTCTCCGGGCTTTCTGGAAAGAAACTTGGATCTCTGCCACCTGCTCCGATTGTGTTCATGCCTAAATGATCCAAGAATGGTTGACATTACCTCTAATTAGGGGTAATAGCAGCCTGCTGCTGCTAGAGCCAGTTCCTTTTCTCTTGCTGGCCCCCTCATTTCTCCTGCATTAGGTGCAGTGTTCATGCAGCCACGGGATAAGACAGTTCAGTGACCTGATCCAGCAGAAAACTCGCCCATTAAGAAGAAACAAATCCACTTCTATTTTTCATTAGGTCAGTTCACTGAAGCTCTGTAGCCATTTGATCGGTGTCATCTACAGGATGAAGAGGAGTGTGGTTAAGATGAAGGAAGAGTACAGGACTACACCCTTTTGGTGGCCTTCAGCAATTGCACTGATGAGAGGTAACAACAAACCCCGGTGCTGAACTCCAGCCTGATTTCAGAACTCCCTGAAGCATTTCTAGGAGTTAATTAAGCACGACAGAGTCTTTTTGTTTCAGCTCACTCTACAGTGGCAGTGCAGAGGTGCGTAATGAGTAATTAGGGCTGGAAAGAAAACAATTTATCCTGTTTAGTTTGTACCTCAAAATGGAGCTGTAAAATGTTCTGAACATCAAAGGGAAGAAGGGTATGCTGCTGCAGCCCTAATAGTTTATCTGCAGAAGAAGCCTTGAGCCTCAATTTATGTTCTATTTAACAAACAGACTTTTTATTTCTGATAGGAAAGGAAATGATGTTTATTTCAAAGCTACAGTGCTGGAAGCTGAACATTACACATGGGTTTGGGTTGGGAAAGGGATGGGATGAGATTTCTTTACTGATTTGGTAGGTCCTTTTCTGTACTGTTTCTCCGACTGAAACATGAACTCAACAGTTCATCAGTGCGCAATCCTGTTAGCCTTCCTGATAAACAGGATTAGGAGTGATGGGCAGAATAGAGAAAGAGTGAGTTCAAGGAGTCTGTTTTAATAGTTCTTTAGAAAGACACTTCAGGTCCTTCTGAGATTAATGTCTCTTGCAGGTTTGTGTTTTTCTGCAGAAATCTGATTTTAGGGAACAGGTCAAGGCCTAGGGATTATTTATGCAGCAGCACTGACCCATGATGTTGAGCTCAGCTGTAATTTTGTGAAGAGATGAGATGATATAGTGAACAATCAATCTTGGGTACCTACATAAATATTTTTCATCGCTTATGAGCAGCAATGCGAAGTATTTTTAAATGTATGACTCCACAGAAACCGACAGAGTCTTTGTTGGGTTGAGATAGAAACTACATCACTGGGTTTGATGGTTATCTCATCTCCCAAGGAAAATGCAGTAATGAAATCACAAAGGGGCTGTTACTCACTGCTTTGCAATGCAGTGCTCAGACTTAGCCTAAGGCATCAGTGGGAGTCACAGTGATGATGAGGCCTTCTGTTTTGGGGTTGTTTTTTCATTTAGAATTGAAGCAAGCTGGACAAGGACTATTTATAATCAAAGAATCATTTTGGTTGGAAAATACCTTTAAGATCGTCAAGGCCAGACGCAAATCTAACACTGCCAAGTCCACCATTAAATGCTTAAGCAGGACTTTCACACAGATGGATGCTATATTGTCACACATAGAAAAGAAGGCGGCAAACACTTCGTACAAGAACTGACACATCAGCAAAGGCTTTTAAGGAAGGGCTGCAGGTCAAACTCATTTGTAGAAGAATGAGCTTGACTCATTCATTGAGGTATTTTAATGCCCCCCCGAGATACAAATCTAACCAAAAGTGGTTTTATAAGAAGACAATGCCATTTATTTCCTGAGAAGGGAGTGAGAAATCAAATCTATGTGGTAAAACCCAGTAGTTTCAGGGAATGCCTCTGAAGACTTCCAAGTCGTTAAGATTTTCTTCTCGAGCTGCTTCACCTACATCTCTTGTAAAGGAATACCATGTAAATGAAGATCATTGAGACCTGTGTTGGTGTAGACTGTCATCACAGTTTGCTGTGCATATGTAAGTGAATGGCCTTGCAAATCAGAGAAGTGTGTGAAGAGAGGAACAAAGCAAAAACTTTAAACACAATGTGCTGCATTTTTTCCTACTTGGAAGGTGCAAAAAGTCAACCCATACAAAATCACCAGCGCTTTTGATTTCTGATGGAAGCAACACTACGGTATGTGCCCATCCAAATGCCTGTAAACAGTACAAGTATCCTTGTCTGTGTTACTTATATTGTTAAAATTGTATATTTCTTACTAGAAATTGACAGCAACAGGTTGGTTCCTTACACATCCTTTAGTTCTCCAGACCCAGCAGTGTGACTTGGCACCAGCACTGCGTTGTCTCACCTTTTCAGAAATCATCTTCAGAGCTGTGCCATGTATTTGCTATGGAGTTCTGCTCTATGCCTATTTTTTCCCACTCTGTAAAACACAAGAAAAAATAAAGTATGTTTTAAAAGGTTTGCATGAACGTGGCAATAATCTTTCAGCAATGGTCTACGTTCTCTGTTGAAGTGCTCTGCTTGATCAAGGTTATCAGCTGTTTGCTGATAAACACAGGGTTTATCAGGAGCTCTGGGCCCACAAAACGTCCATAAAAAGGTTGAGTACGTCGCAGAGCGTTATCAGGTTTAACTGGAATCGAGGGTGGCTTAGATCCACGGGACAGATGTACATTAAACGCTTAAGCTTCCTAGGAGGGGAGGCAGTACTGAGAAGGCTGTGGCTGTGCTGTGAGGGAAGCAGCGCGGTGGCGCAAGGGGGGGGATTCCCGACCCTTTCCCCCACACAGCTGTGGGGCACCTACCGCCGGTCAACGGAGCACGACTGACAGAGACTGCCGGTTCCTGTCCCCTACGCTGCACGCTGAGGCCGCTCACCCACCGCGGGCTCCGGCCGGGCCCTGCAGCGAGGCTCAGCCCTCACCGCCCCGCTGAGGGCGGCAGCGGGGAGCGGCCTCGTCCTGAGGGCCGCCGGGAAGCGGCGGCGGAGGGGTGGGGCCGCGCAGTGCTGTCCAATCAGACGTCGGCGGAGGGGAAGGGCCGCGCAGTGCTGTCCAATCAGACGTCGGCGGAGGGGAAGAGCCTCGCAGTGCTGTCCAATCAGGCGGCGGCGGAGGGGAAGGGCCGCGCCGTGTTGTCCAATCAGACGGCGGCGGAGGGGAAGGGCCGCGCCGTGCTGTCCAATCAGGCGGCGGTGGGCGGGGCCCGGCGGG